>OY744533.1:59074911-59149911 GCA_963556195.1 Sepiola atlantica | reverse complement strand
CCGTTGGTCTGTCAGGCTAAATGCGCAGATTGAATGAACGCATGTTATTTGAGATGCGTCCGATCGCCTTTATAAGAGACGATGACTATTGGTCAATCTGTCACGCTTTGGAATGTCATTCTAAAACGCAACAATCAATCTGTCCGCCCGTCAGTCGGGTTAGGGGTTAAAAGTTTCTTCGGTCTGTGAAGCTTCAGTTCAAATAAGCTAGAAATAGCACCTTCGTCATTCTGTCACGCTTATGTTTTAAATACCATCTTTTTCAGTCTGTCACGCTTAACTTTGGAACAGCATCTTTATCAATCTGTCACGCTGAAGTTTTAAATAGAATGTTATCAATCTGTCACGCTGAAGTTTTAAATAGAATTTTGTCAATCTGTCACGCTGAAGTTTTAAATAGAATTTTGTCAATCTGTCACGCTGAAGTTTTAAATAGAATTTTGTCAATCTGTCACGCTGAAGTTTTAAATAGAATTTTGTCAATCTCTCACGCTGAAGTTTTTAATAGCATTTTGCCAATCTGTCACGCTGAAGTTTTAAATATAATTTTGTCAATCTGTCACGCTGAAGTTTTAAATAGAAGTTTGTCAATCTGTCACGCTGAAGTTTTAAGTAGCATCTTCTTCAGTCTGTCACGCTGAAGTTTGAAATACTATTTTTATTGCAAGCGGATTGAATAGATGAAACTTAATTATTAATGTGATTTTAGAAGAATGTTAAAGGTCCGTTGCGAATTGAGTGTGAGATAAATTATTTCATTATTTCAGTGTTTAAATTATAAGTAGACTTACAGGCATCATTGGCGTTTACCAGTAAGACACCTATGTACTCCGGCTCCAAACTCTGAACTCAATATTTACAGCGTTATTCTTATTTTTAATTACTATAATTTGCAATTGCACAGTTTTCTCTATTTATAAATGCTGGCTGTTTATTTATTAAAACCCTAATTCCATATATATCATCGCCCCTCCTCAAAAGAAAACGCCACACATTAATAACATTTACAATATTTTCTGTAATTCAACCATATTTTGTACGATTGTTTATGCTGTACTTTGGCATTTTGGCTAGGAGCAAAATATAGTAACTCTTATGAGACTACAGTTCATCTTTTCTGTCCTCTGTCAGTGAAGGGGAAATCCATTCTGGACTGAGGCAATTTTTATTTTTTGTGTGCCTCTTTTTTCTAATATAAAAACCGACCTTGTATATCAATCAGCCTTCGTGGGGAAAAAGTAAATAGGGACTTGTCCACCAAGTTTCAGTCATGTATGTGCAACAGTCTTTGTTTTATTAGCATTCGCTGATATGCTCAGCGTTACAAAAATTCTTGAAACGATGCGCAAAATTGTCAATAAGTCTGACACCCTCCTCACTGGATTTAGGAATTGATAGACTTATTATTTCTGATTTTATTTATCTTTAAAATTTCATAAAATGTTCACAGTATTGTAAATTTACTTTATAAAATAAGATGTGGTATAGGGCCCAAATTGGGTGGGTTGGATGGTGGTCGGTTGTCGTCCTCTTTGTCTATTTCTTAAACTAGTTTCAATTAATAAAATACCACATTCACTCTATGGGTAAAACATACTTGAAATTATCCCCAATAGTTTGGCGCTAGTTATTTGCAAAAAATATATGCACACATTCATCGCTTGGGTGTGGGGTGTGCAATAAAACAAACACATATTGCTGTAAAATAAAATGCTAAATGTTGTGGTTAGTAAGACCCACCCTAATCTATCTAGATAGGAGCTGCTCACTATTTTCCGAGTTGTTTTAAAAGCCGTGAACAGATAAGACAGTTTCTAAGTGAAGAAAAAAAAAGGGATTATTTGGTGATAAAAAGAAAAGAAGCTGGATAGGATTCAGGGGCGTGGATTGATATCTTTGTGATAGCTACACAGATACAAAAAACAGTCTAAGGGATATGTTTGAAGCTTTTTTAGGATTGAACCTCCTACTTATAAGAGAATCACAAAAGTCTCCAATGAGTCATTTAAAGTGTGAATAGTCGTGCTATCCCATTGAAACAATTGTTCATCCCTCGTAACTCCACCTTCGTCTGCCAAGGCTGTACAACTCTTCTTAACGACCACCGGGTAGTGCTCAATATTGATTAAAGCAGAGATGCACATTTGGAGCGTATCATTGAATTGCGATAAAACAAAGACTGTTGGACATTCATGACTAAAACATGGTGGACAAGTCAAACAGAAACCTTTATTTATTTGTACTAAATAGGGGTTGATTGCAGAAAGGATTGCGAATTTTATTAATGATTCCATGTGTGCAATTTTTTCATATCATCATGTGTGTCGTTTCTATTAAATTCACATATTAAATAGTATGTATGCACTTTTATATAGTAGTTTCTTACAATCAATCATTTACATTAAATGGATGGGGATTGTATTTTAGCATATGAACCCATAAAAGCGGTTGATATGTCGTAAACAGACAAATGCCCCTCGTTTCCCTTCTTATATCAAGCTGGTTTTTCTTCCTCCGCCTCTTCTTCTTCTTCTTTTTCTGTTTCGTCTGTTTCCTCCTCTCCTATCTATATTTAGCAATAACGAAGCATGTGTGTAAAAAATGTATTATCATGGTACATTTCCACGTAAGGTTAAACATTAAGTGGAGTTTAATTTTCCAATTAGAATTCGAGTAAGCCTACATGTCCCGGCAGTGACGTAACACAGACAGAAAGCCGCCAGTCTTACGCGACGAAAGAGCAAAGGAGATCTTTCCCTTTTGATTGAACCACCAGAGAGGGAGAGCAGTGGGGTTGGATAGCTGTTACCTCTCTCACAAGGGAAGGTATTCTATGAAGAAATGAATAAACCCCAAAGAGATTTTTCAAACCCAATTGAATTTTTTGTGCTTCTTTATTAATAAAGTTTATGAAAGTTAATATTGAGAAAAATGAGACAACCACAGAGAGAAGAGAAGATGGAACCTCACCACCCTGCTACAAAAATACGACCAGCTGATTCTGCCGACGAGGTGAACGCACCATGTGGATTTAAAAACACTCTAGCTATGCTACATATCTCACGCTCTTCCTACCCATGTTCTTCTTCCTCCTCCTCGCCCCCTCCCCCTACCCTCTTCTTCCATCTCTTCCTTCTTCTTCTCTTCTAGCCCATCTTCTTCCCCCTTTTCTCTTTATTTCACGCTTCCCCTATTCGTTCCCTCTCCTCCTCCACCCGCCTCTTATTTTTTCATCATATTTCCATCCCACGCCCCCTTCTCATCCGCCTCTTCTTCTTCTTCTTCTTCTTCTTCTTCTTCTTCTTCTTCTTCTTCTTCTCTCTATTTGACACTTCTTCTCCTCCTCTTCTTGCTCATTTCCGAACGGATGACTACATTTCAAACTGATGATTGTTCATTTTACAAGTCTGTAAAGAATAAAAAGATATAAAAATTATTATTGAGATATATTTTATTCGATTTAATAAAATATTAAAATAACATGTCTTTTATATATCTTACATAAAGGAATACAACTCGAACCCGCGGTCTATGATTTAGTCTCCGTCGGACTGATTGTCGAGGGCGTATCCTCAACTGGTATGATGACGTATGAAAGCCAGACAATTCTTAATCAACACCCGTTT
The DNA here is from genome assembly GCA_963556195.1 of Sepiola atlantica. Classification (NCBI taxonomy): domain Eukaryota; kingdom Metazoa; phylum Mollusca; class Cephalopoda; order Sepiida; family Sepiolidae; genus Sepiola; species Sepiola atlantica. The sequence continues at coordinate 59,146,285 of OY744533.1, read as the reverse complement.
ATTTTGTGCTTTCATTATCTATTGTGCTAACTGACTGTATTTGTAATCTTGTTGTTTAAAATAAAAGATTTTTAAGCTTGGTATAAAATGTATTTATGTATAATATAACTATCCTGCGTAAACACAACACTTAATAATTCCCGGGCCAGACATAGATGACGCCACTAATGAAAATTCATATGATTTTTTATAAAGTGCTAACTTTCAAATAGGACGCTTCAAAAAGTTAACCCAATCTGATTATCAGTTTACAAATTACAGTTATTTAAGTGAAGCTTCTGTTGCAAATTTTCAAAACAATGGAAAAATCTGGATTTCGTGTGTTCATAAAACATTGTTTCCTAATTTAAACGCGGTAGTACAAGCACAAATGTTGCTGAATGCTCAGGTCGCCAAATTCAGCAGTCATCCCGGAAAACCTAAGAAAGTGCAGAATTGTGTCTGCTGATAAAGCATTGCTTTCTGATGAAAAAATTCTGTTCAATTAAAGCAATGGCTTGATAAGTTTAGTTGGACTCTGTTCCGTTGGAAACAACTGTTAAGAGGTGATATGCTGACTTAAAACACGGTCGCACAGACGCAAATGATGCTAAATACTCTTGCCGGCCAAATTCGGCAGTTGTTTTTAAAAAACATCTAAAACGTCCACAAATTCTTTTAGGCTGATCGTTATTTGAAGTTGTGTGAAATAGTAAAACAAGTTGAAGATATCAGAAGGTGAAAGTGTATTCACCATTTGGAATAAACATTTGACAATGAGTAAAATGTGTGAATTGTGGGTGCCGCAATTGTTCACAGTCGATCAAAACAACAACGCGTCAACGATTTAGATTGTTTTGCAACTGTTCCAACGCAACAAAAAAAGGAGTTTTTGTGTCAATATGTGATAATGTATTAAACATCAATCGACCCGAAATCAAATCAGTAGTCAGTTGAGTGGACAGTAATAAGTGAAAGCCGCCCAAAGCGGCCAAAGACGCAAACATTAGCTGACAAGTTTGTGTCCTACGTATTTTGAATGCGTAAGTTATTTCGTTGATCGATATCATTGAGAAAAGAAGAATCATCAATAGCGAATATTATATTGCATCATCGATACGCTTTAAGGAAGAACTCGCCAAAAAACGGCCACAAATTTAGAAGAAAGAGTGCTATTTCACCAAGACAATGCATCGTGTCATAAGTCGATTGCAACCATAGAAAAACTACATGAATTTCCCATCGAATTACTTCAGTATTCACCTTATTCTCCAGAAATATCTGCGACTACTGGCTGTTTGCAGACCTCATAGAAATGCTACGGGAAAAAGATTTGGCTCCAATGACGAAGTGATATCGGAAACTGAGGCATATTTTGAGACCAAAGATAAATTATTCCACAAGAGAAGAATCCGCTTATTAGAGAAACGTTGGAATTAGTAGCTCACCGAGTTTTGTCTAAAACTTAATGTTTTACTATCAGGGTCTGGGACTTATTGAGTGATGTTATATTCCAATTTTTTTTCAAAATGTAGCGTAATAAACACTAGAAAATACGGTACTACTACAAGGTTGTGCTCTCTAACAGATTACTTATTAATTAGCATAATTAGGCTTGATTAGCGACCCATTTGCATAATGGTTAGAGTTTTCGTAAATGGGTCACGTCATACCAAAGACTCAAACATGGTATTTGTATGAGATTGGCATGTACCCCAATCCTATATGTTGACTGACCGATGGCGTGGGTTAAAACACACAAGCCACGCACAAAAATTCCATCTGAAACGAAATTAGATTTTTATTTTAAAAACCGGCTCTTACGGGCATTATTTAGCGAAAAAGAAAAAAAAAATGCCTGTCACATTGTATGCTTCCTACTACATCTGCCAACCACTGCGATTAAAACTATTTTCGCGCCCCCAAAACCAGGTGTTTCTAGAAGCCGATTGAAATGTAATTTAAGGTCAGATTTTCGTCGAGAAAATCAGTTTGGAAAAATATCAGTAGAACTCTAACATCTATATTACACTGAGCTTGACGCCTCCCCCAACTCACGTGAACACACACACAGTCGTACACTTACGCACCCTAACAAAATCTCAACTCACGTGCGCGCACACATTTGTACACTTACGCACGCTGACAAAAGGCGACACAAACATTCATACACTTACGCGCTCTAATGCAAAAGCAGCACACAAATGCCTACACCGTGTCACGCATATACACACTCATAAATTGCAGGCATAAACATTTAATTACTTTCTAACTGTAATTACTTTCTAACTGAACATTTCAAATGAACAATTAATGCCTTGTATATATATATATATATATATATATGTATATATATATATATATATATATATATATATATATATATATATATATGTATGTATATATATATATATATATATATATATATATAAAATATCATTGTCTTTCAATAATGTTTACTTCTTTTATTTTAACTTCCGCGTTTTTATCTGCTGATCTTTGTTTTCTAATACTTTTATAATAATTCAAATGTAAACGTGGATCTTAGCATTTTCTCTAAGACACAACCTCTTAACAAGCTACGGTCACCGCTGCTACATAATGGTGACCAATTTAATGGTCGCTACACTTGATGCCCCTTTATATAACACTCAATGTCATAGGGTGCAGATTAATAGTATATGGAGTAATCCTGTGAAAGGAGTGGCGCAATCCAATTCACCTCGATGCAGTAGAAAATGAAAAAGAAACTTTCGGCTCGCTCTCGATCATGGTCGACCACTTTACTTTTTTTTCTTTTAACAGTAAATGAAAAGTTTAAGTTAAAGATGAATAAAGCTAACGTTAAGGGTTATCGTATAGAACATTCTATTACTTGCGTCCTAGACGAGGATGCTTAGCAATCGTTTCTTAATAGAAAAGAAGATCACGTTACAATCCCGTACTTACCTCACCTTCAAAAAGTAGCGGTCGTTGGCACAAACCACGGCAACATTTCCATCCTGAAAATATATAAATTAATTATTATCTCTCTCATTCATATTTTGTCAATATATATATATATATATATATATATATATATATATATATATATATTCGTGTGTGAAGTGACAAAATAAAGATAAACATTATATCTTTAAATTAGATCTTATCTTAAATGATCACAGCTCTGTATAGGAGATAGAACAATAGTATAAGTAGATAAGCTATGAGAATAAAAACTGGATAAAATGGAGTAAGGAAAGAAAAAAGTTATTTATATAACCCTTGTTTGAACAAGTGATGAATTAATAAATATTGCATTCTATCTAATTTTATATTCATCACTTATCCACTTATACATATATATATATATATATATATATATATATATATATATATATATATATATGTATATATGTGTGTATATATATATATATATATATATATATATGTATATATGTGTGTGTATATATATATATATATATATATATATGTATATATATATATATATATATATATATATATTACATATATATATACACACATATACGTTTGATTTAACAGGAGTGCTAGCTTATGTTTATTCATTTTCTGATGCATTTTTCCCAGTCGTTGAACGACCGATTTGTATAAAGGAAAGTATGCTGCCTAATTATATATATATATATATATATATATATATATATATATATATATATATATATATATATATATATATATATATATATATATATAATTTGTGAAAATATATTCCAGTGACCAAGATTTTATTCAATTTAATGATTATCATTCTAAAAAAAAACTTCGGCACATTTACGGACCGTTTCGATCACAGAAGAACATCCAACATTTGTATGTCGATCCCGGATCTTTCCTCAATGGACTCCTTAGAAACCAAGACAGTTCTTCTCCAGAATAAATACATAACGATGCAGAATAAATACATAATGATGCAGTAAAAACATCTAAAAAACAAACAACTCACATTGATTACATCTCCACTCAAGGATAGACTAAGAAGGTTGGTCTATAAAATAATAGAAAGTATATGCAAATACATATATTTACCCACATCGCTCTGTCTGTCTGTCTCTGTCTATATATATATATATATATATATATATATATATATATCAAATAAATATCACTGATTGAAAAGAATATGTGAGCCTTGCTCAATCAGCAGCAGTACACAAATGTCTTTTGTAAAAATATCAACTGTAGATCGGATTACTACAGACATTTTATTTCAGCCAATCGAAAGCTAAAAAAATATACACTTTCACACCTTTTAAAAAATAGACATTGGAATATTGGTGCAGGCGCTGGGAGTTACCTAATTGATACTTAAAGTCAAACACAAGACATATTCGGGATAGTCATCCCGAGATCTTCCACTACGCGAATCCCTTTTCGCCCCACTTCTTGAAACAAATTCAGACTGTCCAGCTACTGCTAATCTCGCCCCCTTAACGAGCCACCCCTCATACAAAGATGCGTCTTATTTTCAGGATCCACACAAGAGAGTTTCTTGCAAGTGATTGTATATTCTGTTATTTCTTCAAATTCGTTGTCGATGACATTTAATTTATTTTTGTATGGATCAACTTTGTCATTCTTTCTGATATATTGACTTTCTTCCTACAAATTCACTAAAAGTAAGAGAGTTATTTGATCTTAATGAAACTTTCAGTATTTATTAATATTACATGAGCATTGCCAAGATCCCATTCCAAGGAATGGGATCTTGCCAATGTTTATGTAATATTAATAAATACTGAAAGTTTCATTAAGATAAGATATTATTAAGTTTTTTAAACAAACTGATGACGTCTAACTGATAGAATCCTATTCCGAGCGAACAAAAAGAACAAAAAATAGCAGAAAAAACGATTTCTGTAAAATACTAAATTTTGATTGGTAAAATACTTGAATTTTGATTGGTGGATGAGATTCCTCGAACTAATCAGAAACAGTCGCACTTGGAGCTGAGCACCTGTCAAATATTTCTATATAGGCGAGAACCTAGGCCACCCAAGGAGAAGGATCGCAGCTCGCCAAACGGACGCTTGTCACTCGGGACAAGACTCACAGCTTGCCAAACGGACGCCTGTCAGTCGAAACACGACCACTCAGACACTAGCAAGCAATCCAAATTAACCATGGCCGTTTTCGACAATCAAAGACAATCCACGGTCATCGATATCACGGATATGACCCTATATATTAAAACATATTTCTTCATCATTCGATAATCGAAAATCAGATATCAACAAATTGATAATAATCCACAACTCCGTTATCATCACCGACAAAATGAATCGATAACTCCAACATATCAATAAATATTTCTTCACCCCCCCCCCCAGCAATTGAGAATCAGCTATCAACAAATGGATAATCCGTAACTCTGTTATCATCATTGACAAAATGAATCGATAATCCCAACCGATTAAGAAATATCTCATTCCTCTCGGCAGACGAGAGCTGGCTATTTCCGATCAAGGCACACAACATATCCCAAACCAAATGACAGAGAATTATCGACGCACTACTACTATTTCTTCTACATTTACTTCAAGACGCGAGTCAAAACAAACATTTTCTTCAAGCAAAATATCTTTGTGATTGGGCAGACGATAATTTTCTTCCAATATTATTAACGAAAATAGGACGGAAAACACATAGACAATTATATCTCCGTAAGAACAGACGACAATCTCGTCAAATATTTTTCTTCAAAAACAATGACGAACAAACATCGAGGTATAACTACAATCGCTACTGCTATTATCAGGGAGAGCGTCGAAATCCACATCGTGCTACCATGAACCAAAACTTAACATCTTAAGCAGACGATCATCTACTTCCACTTTTATTAGAAATTAAATGATTGAATGTTACAATTAAAAGTTCATCGTGTGTTTGTCTGTTTTTTTTTCTCCTCACTATACGCTTATTAATAATATAACAGTAATTTATAAATGAATGTTAATATAAAGCATTTATTTTATTAAAACATCTCATATGCGTGGTGTGCATTTTAGCTGGACAATTTTATGGCGTAATTCATGCGTAAAATCAGTTGTTGATGTGGAATCAGATGTAGTATCAATTTAGTGGAGAAAAATTTTACTATTAAAAATATTGCGACTAACAGAAAAAAAATCCGCCATTTTTAAAGAAAAACAAGCAGCAGCGGCTACTTGTTTAGGGGCGTGGTTTCAAAGAATAAGTGCGGTAGATTTGTAAACAAGAGCACGGCGACAAATCTTTTAAACTCACTTACATTCCTTTATCTACGTTTTTGTTTTAGCATTTCCCCTTTGTTTCAAACCGTTTTTAACTAAAGAAAATATATTATTTTGTTTAGCTAAGAATATCCAGAGATTTTCTATTTTGTATGAAAAATTATAGGATTAAGACTGGCAAGTATTATTTTTACCGCAGCCATGCGCTTATATAAGATACATACTCCTTTAGTTTTGTTTCATGTTTTAGGGGGAAAAATGATTATATTAATAAAACTACAACACAAAGTTAGTTAGCAGACTACTACAACCAGTCAGTAAATAAAACAGTAAAGAAGAACTATATATTTCACCATTAAAAAGTGGTTTTACGCTTATGGCCGCCATACTTTATTTAAGAAGGTCGGCGTAGTGTGGAAAAACAGGTGAAGATACTGACACTGACAGCAGAAAAAGACCGGAAGTGCCGAAGGCAATGAGTCTCATACGCATGCTTGGGAGTACAACCTTTTTTCAGCAAGTCATCAGGGCGAGCAGACGACTTTTTATGGTTGGAAAAACTCTGAAGGAATTCCCCTGTTACCCTATTCCTTCTATTGTTACATTATTCCCTTGCCAAGCACACATCTGCACCCTAATGATTGATCATTTACTTGATATTCATGTTATTTCTTGAAATACATGTCCTTGTTATAGAAAAAAACAACTTCCAACAGACATCTTTAATAAATGCGTCAATCCGTAGATAGGCAGCTTTTCAGGGAAGAGCTTTATTTTTAATCTAAAACAGAACAAAATTCTTTTGTAACATTTTACATGTAAAAGGTCATTTTGCTCAACTATTAGAAAATGTCAGTTATCTATACATATATAGAGGGGGAAATAACCCTGGGAAGTATCTCAATGCGAACCTGAAAAATGTCGAATCGTGAAGAATATTCGCAGAGTGTTCCGAGGGGATAATAGGATGTTTTTATTGAAAACACACACACACACACACACACACACACACACACATATATATATATATATATATATATATATATATATATATATATATAATTAACTTGTTACAAATATCGAGGGGGTATGAATCCGAAGGAAGTTGAAACCGGGTTTATAAGAGTGCTCAATGAAAATTCGGAGCAAAATATATATTTTTTGATTTTATTCCATTAGTTGCGACAAAACAAGTTTTGTTTCATTGGTGCAAGTAGCGCACCAATGAAACAAAACTTGTTTTGTCGCAACTAATGGAATAAAAAAAAAAAAAAAAAAATATATATATATATATATATATATATATATATATATATATATATATATATATATATATATATATAAATTAAAAACAATAAACAAACTACGTAACTTCATAGGCGATAAAAAATCGTACATATTTGGGTCAGGCGTCATGGTAAAGCATCAGACAATAGACATTTACATTGAGGTTCGATCCTTGCTCAGGGTAGTCATGCTGATGACGGGTGGTAGCCAGAAACACGTGCTCATGGATTTCTTATGTACGTAAATTAATTAATAAATGCATGTTTAAAATAAAAATAATGTCCCGTCCAATTAAGGGCGACCTGAATATATATATATATATATATATATATATATATATATATATATATATACGGAACGTTTATATTTTTGTCTTTTAAGGGAAGTTGGGTCTGATCAACTCTGCTGGGAAGCCATGAAATAAAATACTGTTTTGTTTTTAAATTCCCGAAACAGTTTTTCATGGTAAACAACTGATGGTCCCTTAAATAATGTTAATACTAGTGTAAATTCTTGGAAGCAAACTAATATAGTAACTACAAAAAATAAATTGACTTACATGAGTGATTTTATACTGAACGACTTGGGACTAAAATGTTGTTTTTTTGGTTTTTTTTCCGTATATAGTTTTAATGGTTGAGAAACTTCCGAGACTATATATATATACTCGGCGTTCTAGACAAATTCGATAATATATTCATATTCTTTCATTTGGGAACAATTTGAATTATGTAATAGTGTTTTCTGTTTGAAATAACTTTGAAAAGGTGGAATTTAGAAAAACAATAGAAAATTTATTTAACAGTCAACTTCAGTTCCATATTTTATTTGCAAATACAATATTTTCACAGATTATGTATTTTTGCCTTCACCGTAAAAACACAGAGGTGTGTTTGTCAATGAAAAGGGACGCTTTTTATTATATTAATTGTATAAAGCACTTACGTTAATTCATGTTTAACTCATCCCGTATAAAAATCGTAAACACACAAACGCAAGCGTAGCTGTTTTTATTTTTATAGTCGTAGCGGTTAAAATTCTATACAAGTAAAGTAAATCCGTTCGAATTTTTATCTATTTGTTTTAGCTTATTCACCCCACCCTCCTCAGTAAAATATATAAAATAAAAGTTTCGATTAAAGACTCACCCAGTGACCTGGTCACCTTTTTAATTACTAATTTAAATGAACGGAGCGATTTAATTGGATAACCAATTCTATTCGTTATCCAACAAAAATAAACGGTTAATTTTTGTCAGTTTCTATTACGCGTAGCAGAGAATATGTAATCGATAAACTCGATTGGAATGTTTCTTTATTCGAAGAACACAGGCTGAAAAATGTTGTATCTAAGCAGAATAAAATATCGATTTTCAGAATCAATGCTATTTAAGTGTAACTTTTATAATCCGACTTACTTTTCTTCATATATTAGATTAAAAAATGTTTTAATATATGATTTAAAGGTATAATATTCTAGTATAAGTAATAACATGAAAAGTAATTAAAAATTCAATATATCATACCTACTGCACACCAGTATTTACTTTTTCCATTACCAACCTTATGACATCTGAAGTTATGGATATCTTTAATAAAAAAGAAATTATTCATTCATTATCGATCTTGATCGATCGAAACTTTTTTATTATTAATAATATATTATTAGTAACAATAAATGACATTTTAATCAAATATTTAAGAGCATTTACTCATTAAATATATTCTGTATGATTGTGAGTGAATTATAAATTAACTAAGATTAAAACATGTTTATATATACATATCTGAATTTTTAAATAAATAAATAAATAAAATAAATATGGGTAGATAACTCACCTTTTATGATACCGAAGTAGACATGATACTACACTTTTGACGATCGGAGAGAAACCGTGAAATAACAGTAAAATGTTAAAGTGAGGTACATTTTATTACTTAGTATATATATATATATATATATATATATATATATATATATATATATATATATATTAATAATATTAAATTCTTTTTTAATAGTTTACCTACGTACGATGGCTCTCATCAGCAAAGGAAGTGCCATATTAAAAATACTTCCTGGGCCGGAGCTGAATACAAATGACTTTTAATATGGGCCGATTTCTCATATTAATTCCGATTAAGTGCACTCCACCTACGATTTGAACTCAACATCTCACTATTGGAGTTACTTCATTTTTGAACGTTTTTCCATGCTGCCTTCACGGGATACTTTTCTTCTCCATCTAAATCTCCTTTCATTGGACACCTTATTACGGGAAATTACTAACTGGACAAACCCCATATTTATACACGAACTTTTTTTCAACTCTCCATTACTAATATTTTTTAAAATGTTGAATTTTGGCTTTTCCACTGCCAACTCATCTATCTGCATAATTCCTCTGATGATAAGATTTCTATCTTTGAAAAGCCTTGGCTTAAGGAAATAATAAAAAAACATAATTTTATTACAGAATATACCTTGCATTGAACAATCGAAGTTTGAAATAAATCTGGACATTCGTACATGTTTATCACTCTTCTTTCATCTATCTTTATAATTGCTCTATCTCGTATATTGAGCTTACATCATTTCACTATAGGTTATATCTACTAAAAGTTTACTTTTAGTTTCATATTTGATTATATATATATATATATATATATATATATATATATATGATAAAGCATGGAAATAAAAAAATAAAAAAACAAATACAAGTACCAAATGTTTCGTGTTTCAAACATTTGGTACTTGTATTTGTTTTTTCTTCAAGCAATCTCCATGAGGAAGTCTTATAACAAAGACAAAACGTTGATGAATACATAACTAATATTTTGGGGTTTTCCTTTTTCAATTATATTTTTCAAATATATATATATATATATATATATATATATGTGTGTGTGTGTGTGTGTGTGTATGTATGTGTGTGTGTGTGCGTGTGTGTTGAATAATAAAGGAAAGGGGCGCAAGTTATCTACCTTTCACTGTGTAGGGAGGTGACGTCATGGCTAAGATGACTTCCATTTTCCAGTTTGCTCACTATTTTCGGATGAGAATTTTGTCGGCGTCGGCTGTGTCAGCCAACGGCTTGTATCTGGCCCGCTTGGAGCATCCCCTAGCTGTGGGAAGCTCTTTCCATCCTGACAAATACAGCGTTTGGTATTCTTAAATGGTCTGCCATCTTGTATTGATCAGGTTCAACGTCGCTTAACTTTCGTGATCTAACCAGTGAGTCATTACTTAATTCGTATGTGTATGTAAATATATCTTATTTTACATCCTGATGGGTGACTACACCTATGCCATGAAATAACTTGCAAGGTTCATGACTATTTAACACAGAGAACATCGAGTGCTTTTAGTGGTGCATGATATTCGGTCCTTTAATAAATTTAAGTTCCGGCGCTCCTCCTGCGGAAAAGCCCTAATTGTCTTTGATTTCGCATCAAGTAGCCTTTGCGTTGATAATGAGTAGCTCATTAGTAGCGGCGCCTAAGGCGATCGGCAATAAACCAACCAAACCTAAAAAACAGTTCAGACCTTTTAACGAGGAGTCTATAACATTTTGCTAGTCTAAGAAATATTAAATTCTATTTAGAATCCCATACATTGGTTTAGCATTGCCAAGACAGACTTTTACTACACGTCCAAATAAACCATGGTCACAATACTGTAAAAACAAAATCATTTCAGTTAAATATGATCACGTGTACATTGTTACACGGATGCAAATACAATACCATACGTTCATCGGATCTGATTGACTGCGCCAATGATGTTTAGTGATATTCTGTTGTAAGAATTACTGAAAAATAGAAGTCGGTTCAATAGAAAATAAATTGAAATTTCTGACAGGAAAAGTCACAAAGTAAAGAAGAATAGAATCGAGATACTTAAAAAAAAAAGAAGAGATCAACATAAAAGCAAGGAAGCCAAACTGATTCAACTTAATTATATAAAAAAAAAATAGCCTTTATATACAGAATATGAATCGAAAGAAAATATTTTTAATGAAAATTTTAGGGTCTTTTGTAATAGAAACCCGCTACTTATATATATATATATATATATATATATATATATATATATATATATATATATGTGTGTGTGTATATATATATATATATATATATATGTATATATGTGTGTATATATATATGTGTGTATATATATATATATATATATGTGTGTATATATATATATATATGTGTGTATATATATATATATATGTGTGTATATATATATATATGTGTATATATATATGTGTATATATATATATATATGTATATATATATATATATATATATATGTATATATATATATATGTATATATATATATATATATATATATATATATATATATATATATATATATCAAACGTAAGCATTACTTACCTTACATCGTGGGTTTTGGCAACATCCATGATAACAACGTGCTGTAGCTAAATGTAAAGAAGAAAATGAATGTAAACTCTGAGAAAAAACACATTATAAATATATAGGTGCAATTATAGTATGTTGCCTCAGTAAGATTATATTTATAGATATAAGCAGTAGGCCATTTATTACAAATAATTATATTTGATATATATTTAATTTCAAGAAATACATTTAGTTGTAAACTATATTTACTAATTCAAAAATGCTAAAATTAAAAAAAAAATAGTTCGAATCTTTAAAAAAGTCTCTGATATACTCAAGAACCAAAAAATACCCTTCTTTAACCCAACCACTTACTCTAAGTCCGAATCAGCATATTGCCACCCAGACTTAGGGTTAGTGTTTAAATTAAGGAAGTGTATTGCTTATTGAACTTTTCCAGCTTTTGAACCAGGCAAAACCAATTTTTTTCGGCTTTGTCCGACTGTTTACGTAAAGATTGCCTTATTTCATTCGTGTCCGCTAATATTTTTCCAACACACGTATTTCATAAAGATTTTCTGTTATTACATTTTTAGTGGCCATATTTCACAGAGATTTGCTTGGCTTCTCGAGTTACACGGACGCAGCTGGTAATAGCACGTACAGATTCTCTATTGCACATCCACTTTCACAAACTGTCACATTTCCGAACATCCTCTCCGATTGTGAGGATCAGCAAGTCTCATTTCTCGACTTATACTTACCAACACTTCCCGAGGCTTGGGTGATGGATTCCCATCCATAACCCACTCGGGAACGCTGATCAACTTGCGATAATGGTTGATATAACTTTAAACCTCTGATTATTAACCGAAGCATCGTTAATTAAAACGACGAGATATTACCAACCGGCTGATTGGGAAACTCTCAGAGATCTCACCAGACATTCCGCATGGAGTAACATGTTTTTCTCTACCGAGAAATTAGGTAACAGAATGGCTCAAAATCGACATAGAAGCGTTTGCCCCAACACGGTCATTCTATAGTAAGCGTTACTCTCCCCAATCGTTCACTGCGACCTGTGCAGTACGCATTTTTTCCTATATAACTGCCATAAGACAACTACAAATAGACAATAAATTATAGCACCAATAAACCATTGTAAGAGTGTAACAGTCGCAGGTAAATGTAGGTATACCGAGATGACTAAAAACGTATTGAGAGCAAAAATTAGGAATTCGCGATTTCTGGAAAATCTATAATAGTGTGGTGAACAATTGACAATTAACAATTCCCCCACAATTCAACAACCATGCTGTCTCTTGCGCAGCAACGAATAAGGCTGAACCTTTTTACCAGCGGGTTGCCTCAAACTCCACCTGGGACTCCACAAACCACTCCCTGAGAAATTTCCCATTACGGACAGAAATCACATTTGATAATCTGATGATCAGCCTTTTCGATGTCCTGGATATAATAAAAGAACTTAACATCTCCAAAGCATGTGGGCCTGATATTATCCTGCAAAGCTGGTCCCGTTCACTTCAAACTCTATAAAAAAATGCCTTACCAATTATTGTTTTCCTGATAACTGGAAAGTTCCGTCTGTGGTGAAAGGAGGACAGACCAGCAATATTATCGCCCCATAAATCTCCCGCTCTTCGCTAAAATATTTGAATCATTAACCAATCTAGCAATAGTCCAATACCCCAAAAATGCTAAACTTCTTTCTGACCAACAGTATGGATTTAGGAAATCCTGTTCTACTGCGGATATCATAACGGTCATCTTTCAACGCATATATCATACACTGGATAAGACAAGTGAAGCTAGGGCGTTAGTGCTTGATATATTTAAAGCCTTTGACAAGGTCCGGCATGAAAGTTTTCCGAGGAAAATTAATTCGTACGATATTACAGTCCTTCTTTTAAATTACTTCATGAAATTAAAATCTTACTTACAATCAATGGTACTTATCCAAAATACGACCCAATCTCCAGCAACTTCGTGTCGAAAGCTTTCGGACAGGTTACGTAAGTAGCCGAAAGATGCTGAAGCGATTAGCCAATCAGCTGTCAGAAGTCGTCAAGTTTGCAAAAAATCTTGAAATTCATTAACTCAAGAATATTTTAAAAAATCGAAAATGAATTTCAACACGCTATGTCAACGTCTCCAATCTCCCGAACCTTCAGAAGTACCCCCCAAGAAAAAAAACAGATTTAGCGAAAAGAAATTGTAATCAACCTTAAATTTGACCAGTTTTATTTTCTTCGACAAAAAAGATTATTTATTTGAAACTTTTCCTGAAAAAAAACCCAGCTTATTAATAACAGTTGTTTCCCTATATTTTCTTCGTTTTATTAAAATAAACTTTGACGAGTTGTTTAAAACACAAAATAGAACCAAATTGCTTCATATAATTAAACATACGGTGACTACAACGACACGCGTTTTGAATTTATCGTCTAACAGTCTTTGCGTCGGCTTTTTCCGGCTGCTTACGTAACCTGCCGGAAGATGCCAGAGATTGGGTCGTTTTCTGGAAATAGTAATTACTTACGCCATCTGCAGTGTTTGTGGGTGATACATCTTCTCCTTCGGGGACATTTTTTACAAACTGTAAGATGCAATAGTTATAAAAAAACAATTATACGTTAATAAAACTTAACATTTTTCATCATAAATATATAAGAAGATTGAGAAAAAGAATAGGATTAACTACTTGACGAGTGAAAAGAAAGTTTATTTGTTAAACCGCCTTTTTAACCATTATAAGGTTATTATAAAGTCATCTCAGATCAAACTATATTTTCAGAATCAGACTATGTTTACAATTTTTCTTGTCTGTGAAAATATTTCAGTGTGTTGTATTGATAATGTGAATGATTTCGGTTGATTTTTACATTTTGGTATAGTTTTTGATTCTTTTAGGTTGTTTAAGATATTATTTGGGCTATTCTTTTGAATAGAGTGTTTCAAATTGTTTGCTTCATAATAAGATAATTAACATTTCTATGCAAGTTAATTGGTATTTGTCTCTTGTCAAATGTTATTTTGTTAATATTGGATTTAAAAAAAATGTGTTTGTACAAACTAGTTTCTTTAAGAACCCCTATTATTTAAGAAAAAAGCTATATTTTAAAGTAATATTTTTATATTTGTTACTTTGTAATATTTGCTGCGTACATGTGAGTATGTTTTTGCATTTTATTGTTAATCCTTCTTTGCAATCGTTACGCCGAAGTTCATCTTCTCCTCCAAGCAGATATATGGTCAGTCTTGTGTGGCCTATACACATGCGTGTTAATCTGGTGTCTTCCCATCAATCGGTTATCATATTTATGTTTTCTGCTCCGATTATCGGTTGATGTTCATACAATTCGTTTTGAGGAAAGGTGTTCCATATTACTTACCATTTTAATTTTATGTATTGTTTCATTTTTCTTTTTAAATTTTCTTTTTTTTTTTTAATTTTTCTTTTCATTCATTTGCTGGAGACGGAGCATTCTTCCAAATGCCATACGATCACCCGCTATTTACAAACTTCAACCGAGAGCTCTTTTCAGGATTCTGGCTGTTCCCTTAAGTGCAGTTGTTTGGATTTCTCTTGCACTTGGTTCACCAGGTATACTTGCTAAATACTTTTTCAAGTTCTTCTTCATGAGTCAAGCGGCTCCTATGATAATTGGAATGATGGAGATCTTTTTGAGGTTCCAGTTTCTTTTCATATCATACATTAGACCTTGATATTTTGTTATTTTCTCCCTTTCAGCTCTGTTTAGCCCCCCCCCCCCCATCATTAGAGACACTGACCTCAACCAATATTGCCACTCTCTCTCTTGTTCCGTATGTGGCAATTTATGTTATTTATATCCTTGTTAGGGGCGTTTTGCTGGCGTTCAAGTTGGACGTGATTGTTCCATTACCGACCTGGACTATGCAGACGATGGTGCTCTCCTCGGCGAAACATAGGCTGATATCCAACAGGCATTGAATAATGTCAATACTACCGCCAAACGGGTTGGTATGATGATCAATGCCTCAAAAACAAAGGTTCCGTCAGTCCCTATCACTCTCAACAGCGTCACTGTCAGAGAAGTCGAGCAGCCTTTTGTTCCGATGAATACTGCACCCCATAGACTGGTATTGTCTTGGCCTTCGGGGCTTGATATACGTCTGTCTATCGGTCTGTCCTGTGCAGTTCTAGGAGGTCCACCCTCCCAGGCTTTGCCTCCCCTCTTTGGGTAGGAGTAAGTTTATTGCTTACTGCCTGAGGCACCCCTACCGAGGAATTGCGACGGGGCTGCCCAGGCAATTTTTAATGGCCAGAGTGCTCACCTTCTCGGGCGCTGGCTTTTAAAGTCCTACTTTCCCGATCGACCTTGGGTCACATCTTACTTTGTGGGGGTAAGATAAAACTTGCCTTGTGCCTAACCTCCTGAAGAGGAGGTAAATAATACTGGGCATGGTAAAGATGAGATTGCAATCCGTATTGATTGTGCTCGCGCAGCCTTCTGTCGTCTCCAAAGTAGATTATTGTCTCGACAAGCTGTCGATCGGCGGTGGTGGACCGCCTTGACGCGAGATACGGCGAACTCATCTGGAGCCGGCTCAACCCACGGGAGATTACTTCCTTTTGTACTTGAACTAAATTATGATATTATTTCAGTATATTAAATATGTAAGTGTGGTTCAATCTCTTTTCGTCCAGGTCAATGAAGAAAGGTAATCCTTTTTTTAGCTAGTTTATCTGAGAAAAGAATAAGAGATGATCCAATTAAAACTTTCAAAATAATTAACAGCATTTTAATATATTATTTTAATATTTCTCACTGATCTGGTAATTTATGCTCAGCTTTTAAAAGTTAATGAATCTATTAACCAATTGAAATGTATTTGCTAATAGAGTGATATATTTTTAAACAGTTGCCGCATAAGATTAAGAACAGAAATAGCGTAGTACATTTTGAGATGGAATTGGATGGATTCAGAAATAATGGTATAAAAAGAACTAAGAGGGAATTCTTGGGAAATATAAAACAGGATTTGATATATAAATAACATTGTATTAATTAATAGTGTAATTATTCTCTTCGATGTACATAAGGTTTGGTTTGAAGGGATATATATATATATATATATATATTATATTTATATATATATATATTATATATATTATATATATACAGATAGATAGATAGATATATAAGTAGATAGATATTTTAATCAAAAAGAAGTTTAAACAATATTACTTTATCATTTTACTCATATTGCGTACAAACGTTTCAGAAATATAATTATCCAGTTATGTTTGAAGACGCCTGATGCGATCGTCTGACGGAGACACTGAATGTTTTGAAGTCACTGCTGGTGTTCTTCGGGGTAATACTATAGCTTACTATCTGTTTAGAATCTGTCTTGACTACATCTTCCGTATGTCAATCGACAAGTTGAAAGAAAATGGTTTGGAATTGGTACCTGGAAGAAGCAGAGGGTATGCTGCAGTGAAGATTACTGACGCAAGCAATGCTGATGACCTTGCAATTTTTGCTGACAGGACTACACAAGCAGAAACCCTATTACACTGCCTGAAAGAAACTGCAAGTTGCATTGGGCTTTTTGTTAACATAAACAAAACAGGGAACATTCTCCTAAACCAACATGGAAATGTCTCTCCCCATAGTGAGATTTGTTTGAATAATGTTGACGAGTTTACCTATCTTGGTAGTAAAGTTGAAAAGCAAAATTCCACAGAGAGTGAACTAAAGGTGCGAATCAGCAAGGCCTGGCCTGGACTTGACAAGATGAAAGCAATCTGCAAGTCAAATCTTCCTACAAAGATGACTTATTTGAAGTCATTGTTACATCAGTTATTGTATATGGAAGTAGAACCTGGATTTTCATAAAAAGATCTGAGAGAAATATTGACTGTGTTCACTAGAATGCTAAGAGCTGCTCTTAGCATATCCTGCAGACAGCACCTGACGAGACAGAAACTCTACAGACACATTCCTCAGATCTCAGCTTTGATCAGAGAGAGAGAGAGAGAGAGAGAGAGAGAGAGAGAGAGAGACAGACAGACAGACAGACAGACAGACAGAGAGAGACAGAGAACGAGAACGAGAGAGAGATAGAACGAGAAAGAGAGAGAACGAGAGAGAGAGAGAGAGAAAACGAGAGAGAGATAGAACGAGAAAGAGAGAGAACGAGAGAGAGATAGAGAGAGAGAGAGAGAGGGAGAGAGAGGGGGAGAGATGCCCGGGTGAGAGACCGCACAGAACCTACACCAAGGAACTAGCACATATGAAGACCTACCAGGTATAATGGAGAATAGAGTAAGATTGCGTGAGAGTCAGGAGGATCCGTAACACTACCACAACTAGATGATGATGATGATGATGATGATGATGATGACGACGATGACGACGACGACGACGATGACGACGATGCAAACACAGTTCTATAATACTCAAGTCAGATCGTTGACCGTTTACAAAACTGGACAAATCTTTTTTTGGTTATAAAAAAGGATTTGGGGTAATCCAGAAAGGTAAAATTATGCAGATAAAATTCGAGGATTGAACGGGATGAACGTCAAATAAATCCATTTTAAATTGATAGCAAACAGCATTACCCGAGGAAATTTAGTAGTAAAAGATTGAGTGTAAATTCTCTATGTTATTAAATTATTTAAAATAACTATATAGATTCAGGCATCAAGTTTTTTTCCCTATCATCCGTATACATATATACAGGCAAATTCGCTTGTCATACGAATTGGAGCCCCTGTCAAATCGGATATATAAAATTGTTATTACCCACACACACGCACACACACACACACACACACACACACACACACACACACACATATATATATATATATATATATTTGCGTGTGTGTGATTAAAAAGTGGATATAATATTCCAACGTAATGGAAAATTAAAAAAGGAAAACAGTCACTGTTTCAAATATTTTTACTTGTGTGTTATTTCTTTAGATCAATCATCCTGAGGAAGTCTTGAAATAAAGACGAAACGTTTATGAATACATAAATAATATTTTTTGTTTTATTTTTTTCATTTACTATATTTGTGTGTGTGTGTGTGTTTATGTATGTATGTTTGTGTGTTTATGTATGTGTCGTCTTATGTACAGTGATGTTTCGCCGTTTTAAAATATGGTTGTTGTTGATTATTTGTGTGCGCTGATGTTTCTTACGTACATGAATCCTCTAAACTGTGTTGTATTAAGTTTATTTTTAAGTGAGTTAACCTATTTGCACATGTTTCTTATGAATATGATTTAAATTAATGAAAATAATATCACCACAATCGCTGAATCCAGTCTGATGAAGAAAGACACTGAAAAGAGTAAAGAAAAAAAAATAGATATATTTTTTATTTTGATGTTCTTAATATGATACACATATATACATAAGTAAACACATTTTTAAATATCTCTTATGAAAGGTAAAAATGTGTTCTTCACTTTAAATATTTCAAAAATTATTCATGAAAATGATTGTTAAACAAACAAAAGAAAAAACTAACTTAAACGCAAAAATAAAAAGCAAGTTTTCGAGCGAGACAATCAGTCGGTTGCTACCATGCTTACTGTACGCAATCTCTTGCGTGTTATAAACACACTCACACATAAACTGTGAGAAAAATAAGACATCACTGACAGTCTACTTTACTGACATCGTTAACAGTGAAAGCCATTGGTATCAGTACACACACACACACACACACACACATATATATATATATATATATATATATATATATATATATATATATATATATATATATATAGGCAATTCGCTCGAATTTGGGCTCCTGTCAAATTGAATGCTTAAAACTTTTATTACTTACACACACACGTACAAAAATTGTATGACTACTAGACACTTACCTCGAGTGTCTATTGTATCTCTGTACAGGGGTTTGTAAGGACTACCTGACATGAGGATACTTCCTCCTGACTAAATATTAAACATTCATTGTGTTCGAAGCTCAAATAAGATCCCCTCGGTATGGCTAAGCAACACTGGCTTATATGAAAAATGGTGCACCTTCTCTAAGTGATGTTGCCTCTAGTTACAGCACTAAGTCAAATACTCCACCAGACTAGATTAATTTTTCTCCATGAATTCGGTAAGACCAAGAGAACACAATAATAATATACTATAATATAGTTAGCTGGTTAATTAGGAAGAGGAAAATTAATATTCTTAACTTCTTTACAAACTCAACGTTTAACAGGTAAAGGAGAACTTTAATGGAATATTTGAATATCTATGTATCTCATATAGAGATCAAGTGTTAGCTCCAGGAAGAGGTCCCTTGATTTCTTACAACTTTCACTGAAGTAAAATTAATATATATATATATATATATATATATATATA
This sequence comes from Sepiola atlantica, assembly GCA_963556195.1. Classification (NCBI taxonomy): domain Eukaryota; kingdom Metazoa; phylum Mollusca; class Cephalopoda; order Sepiida; family Sepiolidae; genus Sepiola; species Sepiola atlantica. The sequence continues at coordinate 59,126,001 of OY744533.1, read as the reverse complement.
TATATATATATATATATATATATATATATATAATGTGTGTGTGTGTGTTTATGTGTGTATGTTAGTGTGTACATGTGTGTGTCGTCTTCAGATGTTTTAGCCATTTATATACGGTGCTGGTTTCACATTAGTCTGCTCGGCACACACGTACTTGTTTATATATTAACCTTTTCTATTTCAAGCAAAACACCTTCAGCAAGATAGTACTTCCCATGTGAATAAAGTTTATTATTGTTAGAGCTGTATCTCTTTATTCGTTGAACACACACTTGCATCCGCGACACAAGTAAATGTCAAATATAGTGAGAGATTTATGTTAGTATTTTTTAATTCACATGCTGTAAAGTTAATCATATCAGAATAATGTATGTAGACGCAAAGACTGTCTTTATATAAAGTGAAAGAAAGCAGCTGAAAGAATAGGTAGGGACCATACAAATTATGCCACTTCTACAGAATTTGAACCGAACCAAATCGACTTTTGCCGAACTAAATCTACAATTTAGATTAGGGTTAGTTAAAGGTTATTTTTTTAGGTTAGGTTAGGGTTACGGTTAAAAGAACAGTACGGTTTAAATTCTCTAGAAGTACCCAATTTATTGGTGTAAATCAATACAAATGAGAAAATCAAATTAACTGCTACTACTAACATAAACAGTAGAAAAAAAACCTTACTTCACACGGACGTATACAAACACACATATATATATATACGCATATGAGGTTTCTACTGGTCTGACGTCACACGTTTAGCACAAAATAAACACATACAGTTTATGTACCATTAATGTCATACGCATGACCGCCGTTGTTGTATCTCTCTTCTATGCACGCACGGTATGTACATTAAAGGTATACACTAATTTAAAATCTAACAGTAATTTAGAAATAAGAATAATATATTAAAGGCAACTGACATTATCTATTTTCTATTCTGCTCGTTCAAAACTTCTGATGCTTTAATAAATATTGTTTTATTTATCTTCCTCCCACAAGGTAAGATGGGACACAAGGTCAGGAAAATGGGATTGGAAAATCCAGCGCCCGAGAAGGTGAGCACTCTGGCCATCAAAATTTGTTGTTGTATCACAGCAAGTGCTCGAGCCTAGATCAAAACCTGACCGTCCAGTAGACGCTCAGCGATTTTATCCATTCGGCCGTATGTGTCTGATCATATGCATAGCCACATAAATACAAAAAATATATGGATATACAGACAGCTTATAATCACTAATATTAATATAACCAATAACATTTTAGAAATCGGTACACAAAACAAAACAAAAAAATACGTTACACATGCATGTAAAACATACAAACAATAAAAACGATACCCAAAGGCGCTGACATATATGAATAAAAATATAGATATATATTCATACATATACATACAAGTACATACATACATGCATACATACGTACACACATATATATCTATATATACATGTATATACACATATATTTTTTAGGAACTCTCTCTTCTATTTTATCATTTTTTTTCTGCCTACTTATATTTTGTTATTTTCATCTTTTTAGTTTGTAATTTTATTTTCTATTTTTATTTTAAATTTAATTATTTAAATTAATTCTTTTAAAAGTCTTTATTCATATGTATTTATGTATGTGCGTGTATATGTGTGTGTATATGTATATATATATATATATATATATATATATATATATATAATATTTATAAATAAATATTAAATTATTTATATCTACAGACGCTAGCGTTTCAAGGTTATTGTTCTCATCAGTGCAGGGGAGTAACAATTTCAGACGGTCGAGAGGTGCGAACCCGGTACACAGAGTCAGCCATATCCACTCGGCCCACAGAAACTGTCACGTATATATATATATATATTTGTGTGTGACTGTGTTCGTATACAATTATTGTATTTATGTTATAATTATATATTCTTGTTTTATTAAAATATAACTTTACCTTTTGACAGACTTGTAAATTTTAGTAAATTAATTAATACATTTAAATTTTTTAAATTAATTTTTGATAAAAATGTGTCGCTTAGTTATAAAACTCTCTAGACATGAGAAGAGTTGTTTCCCTTGCATAAATCACTATGTTTTACTATACCTAGTTATCTCCCTGTTTTCGGATCACTTCGGAGTCTCAGGTTTATGTTGATGGTCATGAGAGAAGGATTAGAGCAGTTTCGATGCGTTGCGGCGTGGGAGAGAGGATTCACATTTGAAGAGGGTGCAATTTCTAAGCTCATCTCTAACTCCTTAACTAAACATCTAGCAAAATCGCACTCAAACAATGCAATATACCTCGCCACTGCATAACAACTCTAATCCCGGTTAAGTACTATTTATTTATTTATTTTTTGCATTTCATCAATGTTGCCATTTATTCTTTTTCTTTTCTTTTTTTTTACCATTCCTTTTTCCTAATTCACGTCTTTTTCGCAAATAGTTAGTCAGCTGCCAAACATATCCCGTTTCGTGTCTTCTTTCCTATGTTTTACCGTTTTTTAAATAAATTTCAAATCTTAATTTTTTTCTGAGGACGTTCGTAAATCTGAACGAAACCTGTCAATCTCTCGTTTTACTATTATTTTTTCCTGTGTTTAATTATTTTCTTTTTTGTCTTTTTACATATTAATATACATACTTATAAACATGTTATTTTTTCTTATATATTTAATAATTAATAAAATCATTTGTTTAATACATATGTGAGACTTTCGGTGTTAAAACACCTTTTTCAAAGAATATTTCATTTTAGAAAACATCTTTAAAAGGTTATTTGGAGAATTTAGAAAGGAAAATAATGTTATTTTTTTTCTCTTATATATTTAATGATTAATAAAATGTTTTGTTTAATAATATCTGAGACTTTCGGTGTTAAAACACCTTTTTCAAAAAATACTTCCTTTTTTCATTTAGTTGGGATTAACCATAAGCGGTTGTCCCCTCGTGTATATAGAAAATTGTACGTCCGATCTTGTTGACGTTTTGGGAAAACTGTAGTCCGGTGTGTTCATCGCGTGGTTGTCGCTAATTTGAATATGAGGGGTGGCACATCTTTTAGAAAACATTTTAAAGGTTATTTAAGCACGTAATTCTAGGCTTAATCTACTAACTGCGTTCGAGCCAATACGACCGCCTGCAACCACCACTATTGCACTGATGAGGGGGGAAGCTCGAAACGATGTCGTCTGTAGGTATAAAACATTTTAATATTTTATTAAAATATTTATAATAAATGCTCATTTAAGATTTATAGTCTTAAAAGAAGAACCCTGTTTGAAATTACAAGATTGTTGTCATCCTGCGATTAAGCAAGTATCGCTCAAGCGTAGAACACTATCGACAACATGACGTTTTCTCCCGCCTCCTGGGTAAGTGTATCTTAATTTCAATTACTGTCTGTCGTTATTTCTCGCGGCCGCGTCGGTCTGGGCGTGAGGCTCGTAATTCTAGACTGAATCTGCGAACTGCGTTCGAGTCCATAGGACCGTCTGCAACCACAGTTCCTGCACTGATTAGGGAGAAGCCCGACACTACGTCGTTTGTAGGTATAAAATGCTTTAATAATTAATTTAAAATATTTATAGTATATATATATATATATATATATATATATATATATATATATATATATGTATATATATATACGTATATATGTATATATATATGTATATATATATATATATGTATCATTAACGTTTCCGATTCTTCGTCGAATTATCTTCACGTGCGCGTTTCTCCATTATCTTTGACATTTTCTTCTTTTCTCCAGCTTTTTTGTTCATTTGATTTTGTCACCTGAAGATGATTCGACGAAGAATCCAAAACGTTCGTGATACATATGGAACATACACCATGTTAATACATAAAGATCATTAGAAAAATTGAAAAAATAAAAAATGTATAATTAAGCGGGAGAATTCTTTTTTATATCAATGTTTGCTAATATATATATATATATATATATATATATATATATATATATATATATATATATATATCCAGGCGTGTGTGTGCGCGCGTTCCCTATTTGTAGGTCGAGCACTCTTGTAGGCTGTTCCATGTAACTAAACAGTAGCTTAGAACATAACAAAAAGAAAAAAAACTACTTAAAAGCGTATTATTTTCTCTAGTCTATGTGATAGTCGTGTTTCTGGTTCCGAATCTCTGCGTTGATATGTTGGCTGTATCTAGTGACACTAATGTCGTAAACGTCGAAACAGCTGTCTGTCAGTTGTCCAATCTTATATATCGCTCTCTCTCTCTATATATATATATGTATTGCACAAACCTTTATAACATGTTATAATTCTTACAGAAGACAATGATACCAACCTAACATTCGACCATAACCGTGTTTTTGCAACATCCATTACAGCAGTTCATTCCTGTAACAAAACGGAAATATAAAGCATTAATGAGCTGAGTATATAATGTTTTTTTTATAAATAACATTAAAAAATGTATGATTTAATAAATAACCGCAGCCATGTTAAGACTGAATGCTGATAAACAAATAAACATCATTTCATATATATATATATATATATATATATATATATATATATATATATATATATATATATATATATATATATACATGCATGTTTGGTTAAACAGTAGCGACAGCTTCTGTTTATTTTTTTATTCGTTTCGTCGCACGACCGATTTGGTATTGTCGTCCATGTTGTATAAAAAATCGCCATATTTTCGCGAACGTTTTCGACTGACGTCGGTCATCTTCAGGCGGATGAATGAGTATGCAAAATAAAAGATTGGTGAATTTATTAAGAAGTTTATTGGTATTGAAATGTTTTTTTAAAAACGTCTTCTTAATAAATTAACCAATCTTTTATTTTGCATATTCATTCATCCGCCTGAAGATGACCGACGTCGGTCGAAAACGTTTGCGAAAATATGGCGATTTTTTTATAAAACATAGACGACAATACCAAATCAGTCGTGCGACGAATCGAAAAAACGAATAAAGAAATAAACAGAAGCTGTCGCTACTGTTTAACCAAACATGCATAAGAGAATGAATGCTATCTAATTACACAAATTTCAATATATATATATATATATATATATATATATATATATATATATATATATATATATATATATATTAGTACTTCATGTATCCACATAAAATATTATAAGGAGATATAATTTTTTATGTATCAGTTTTCAGTATTTGCTTCAACAGTGCTCGATACGTAAGTAGAGCTAGGTAGTAAGCAATGAAAATATATATGGCAATCAAGCTACACAGAGGCTCCCGTGTTTCATCCCCGGGGGAATCGTCAGGCTAAATGTCATTTAGCCTGACGATTCCCCCCGGGGATGAAACACGGGAGCCTCTGTGTAGCTTGATTGCCATATATATTTTCATTGCTTACTATATATATATATATATATATATATATATATATATATATATATATATATATATATATATATATATATTAAAAGAAATAAAACCTAAACACACATTAGGGCTGTAAGCATTATAAATCTCGTCAGATGCGTAACCAACTACATTTAGGAACTGAATTCAGTTTCTGAATGTGGCTGGTTACACATCTGATAATACCTATCTAGGTCGAAATAATTTATAATGCTGACAGCCCTAATGTGTGTTTAGTTTTTTTTCTTCTTAAATTTTTCTCTGCTCTGTTAAAAAATACATCGCTCTCTTTTACTCGGATTCCCATCTAATAATCAAATAATTCAACTTTGCACACACACACACACACACACACACACACACACACACACACACATGTATATATATATATATATATATATATATATATATATATATATATATATATATATATATATAAAAATTTACTAATATTTATCGTAGTATTGGTCAGCCTTTTTAATACTAAGACGGGCGGTTTTAAGAGAATTATAAAATTAGGCTTTCAAATTCAAATACATAATGCTAAGTTCCGTCCAACATGTCGTTGAACACTGTAGATAACAGCTTTCTATATGTGTCCCCTTTACTTAGACATACATAGATATTGATTATCTTTTTTCAACGTGGTTGGTTTGGTGGCCGCATCGTTCTGAGTGTTCAGATAAAAGTTAAAATGTTACCTGTAGTCTGAGTGTTTCGAATCGTGTGACCGGCATGGCAATTGCCTTCTACACTGCTGATTCGCAGAGATTAGACCGTTTAACGATCGTACGTTTTCTACGTCATCATGTTGTTAAATATGACATTTTAACCGAGGAGTACTACAGTTAGTCTTTTATATATCGACATATTATTTGATATGAGATTTTATCATATGTATATATTTCGTGTTTTGGGTAGGTAGGATTCTTTAATCTGAGTGGACAGCTCCTGCCAGAGAAGCAACACTCTGATTTCAGAATCTCCGTGGCTTTGCGATCATACTCACTTATAAAGAAGACCCCAGGATTAAACCCTGAGGGAAAAATACATAAGTCGTAAGGCAGGCTGAGGCTGTATATAGTAACGCTATGTCAACTCCTGCAACGGCACTGGGACCAGTCAACAACATGTCGATTTATAAAACACTAGGTGAAGTATTCTCCACTTTGGAGACAATATTAAACTATACGTCGATGTATTTAACCTACACTGAACTACTCATCGATTCAGAGGCCGCATTCAGCCATATATAGACGTATAAAATACGAGCCGAGGAACTCCTCTGTTAAAAGCTAATTTTCCACATTTTGTCGATGTACTGAAAATCCGGTGAAATTTCCTGTCACCCAGACTCCAGGGAAAACCGTTTTTTTTTACTTTCCATATACGTATTGTAAACATCAAGATTAATAGTTTTTATGAAAGTCACTCCAGACAAGGCATGAAACCACTTGATGCAAAGAGTTAATCATGATAATAGAAAGGGAGAAGAATGTAGAATCGCTTTAAGACAAATAAATCTTGCATGGAATCCCACCATCAGCATTCAATCCTCTGGACTCCAAACAGACTATCCAAAAAGTAAGACCTCCAAGAGCCCAAAATAAGGAAGAAAGGAGTTACAAGAATTGCTGACAAAAAAGTCTACCCTTAAAATTTGTATCAAGATATACTAATTGAACTTACCTGATACACATTGGCAATCTTCATTACATGGTATGCAACGGGTTTCCCGACTGAGTGCTTTATAAAAAAAATTAGAGAAAAAAACGCATTTTAAAAAAGAATAAAAATGAACAACTTGCAAAGCAAAGACAAATATATTTCATAATTAAATAATTTACATCATTCGTATAGCCGAGAGGTTAGAAACTTTGCATTTTAATCAGTCGATCACGAGTTCAAGCTTACCTTTCGGCACTTTTAGACACCTTTCGATTCTGCCTCAATACGACTGCTTGTCTAAAAACAATGTATCGCTTTTTATCCCCGGTAATAATTTCGAAGATATGTCGATAAACACTAAGTATGCAGAGATGAAAATGAAAGTTTAGCGTGATTCGAACATGGAAATCGTTTCTTATATGACTGTAATTAACGTGAGAGTGAACGACCTCGTAAAAGAACGCGTATGTTTTGTGGCATTCATCGTGCAAAACTAGATGATTCGAACACTACCCCAGTGATAACGGACACCAACACCAATCGAGGCGTAATTTCTCTATTTTAAACAGCCGTAACAGCAAAGCGAGACGTGTTGGGTTATGCAAATAATTACTTTTGTACGATCAGTGATATGAAATGATTCCTGACAGAAAGTCGAATTATTTAAATGAGTCTTTTTTTTTTAGTTCAATTAAAAGTGGAATAATTTACGATTAGGGATTACTATTTTGTTGGACAGAAATTAGAAGGAAAGTGGTTTTACGGTAAATGCGTGTATGTGTTCAAGTGCCGGGTAAAACGCTGTTTCTGCTATTTGTTGCTGTTGCAAGTTTGGAGAGGTGGCTTATCTTTAAGTCGACATTTCTCTTCTCAATATTGTGATGAAACTTTAACAGTTCTCTAGTTTTAGATTTAGGCACTCTTTATTTTTGTGGGTCCTGTTTTCTTTAGGCACTCTTTATTTTTGTGGGTCCTGTTTTCTTTAGGCACTCTTTGTTTTTGTGGGTCCTGTTTTCTTTAGGCACTCTTTATTTTTGTGGGTCCTGTTTTCTTTAGGCACTCTTTATTTTTGTGGGTCCTGTTTTCTTTAGGCACTCTTTATTTTTGTGGGTCCTGTTTTTTTAGGCACTCTTTATTTTTGTGGGTCCTGTTTTCTTTAGGCACTCTTTATTTTTGTGGGTCCTGTTTTTTTAGGCAGTCTTTATTTTTGTGGGTCCTGTTTTCTTTAGGCACTCTTTATTTTTGTGGGTCCTGTTTTTTTAGGCACTCTTTATTTTTGTGGGTCCTGTTTTCTTTAGGCACTCTTTATTTTTGTGGGTCCTGTTTTTTTAGGCACTCTTTATTTTTGTGGGTCCTGTTTTCTTTAGGCACTCTTTATTTTTGTGGGTCCTGTTTTTTTAGGCAGTCTTTATTTTTGTGGGTCCTGTTTTCTTTAGGCACTCTTTATTTTTGTGGGTCCTGTTTTTTTAGGCACTCTTTATTTTTGTGGGTCCTGTTTTCTTTAGGCACTCTTTATTTTTGTGGGTCCTGTTTTTTTAGGCACTCTTTATTTTTGTGGGTCCTGTTTTCTTTAGGCACTCTTTATTTTTGTGGGTCCTGTTTTTTTAGGCACTCTTTATTTTTGTGGGTCCTGTTTTTTTTAGGCACTCTTTATTTTTGTGGGTCCTGTTTTCTTTAGGCACTCTTTATTTTTGTGGGTCCTGTTTTCTTTAGGCACTCTTTATTTTTGTGGGTCCTGTTTTCTTTAGGCACTCTTTATTTTTGTGGGTCCTGTTTTCGGTCCCGTTGAAGTTAGGGAGCAGGCGATGCCCTGATCAATTTTTAACTGTTACAATGTCTTCGGTCTTTGTGGCTATTTCGGACAAGCATTGGACACACATTAACAGTATTTGTCTACTTACTTACTCAGACTATTGTAGCAAATTAATCATGTGTCAACCATATGTGTTGCAAGTAAAATTAGGTACGATGAAACTGTCCAGAAGTCGTTGGATAGTGGATATCCAACATGCGACACTTTTACATGTTTATGGCTGTTTTATCATCTTTATTGTTGTTATGTTAACAATGTGTTGGTTGTTGACCTCTACAGGCTTTTTATTGTACTTTTTATCGTAATCCGTAACCTTCTGAAAATTTCGAACTGAAGTTTGAATTCAATCTACTGGTTATTTAACCCCCTGTTTTAGAATTCTGATATTATTATTTTTTTAATTTCCTTCATCTGGGATTGCACTATCAGTCTTAAGATATAATTCAATTTCTAACTGAACTGTTTATATAATCCATTGGGGTAGAAGATTGTTCTCCTACTGCGTTCCATGTCTGTTTTAGATATCAGTTATTTTATTTTTAATTACCATCATCTGAGATTTTACTCTCAGACATAATATATAATAAAAGGCCAAATGGATACAGGCGTTGCTTAAGAGATATTCTGAAGTGAATTATACTTCAAGATTGTGAGTTCAATCCCAGGTGAACGAACCGAAGAAATAATTCATTGACACGAGATATCTAAACTAGAATGAAAATGGGAATTGGATCAATCCACTCCAGTGAATAAAATAGATGGTTTAGTTTGACATTGCCACAGGCTGTTCGTTATAAAAGGCACACTAAGAAGACTATAGTGTCCAATAGCCGAACTATGTTAATATATTGTCCTAGAAGTTCTGAGAATTTTTGAAAGATGGAAAAACGAATTATTCGCATTGTAATCATTTGAGTTAGGTGTTTGCAAACATAAATTTTGGAACTTCCCACATCTCTTCCAAGACCTCTAATCTAGGCATGTCAAACATGCGGTCCACGGGCCGCATGCGGTCCTTTTCGAATACACTTGCAGCTCCAATAAAAAAATATTGAATTTCGTAAAAAGTTTTAGATTTTATAATTTTAACTGGATAACCATTCGTTGTTCACTCAAAAGACGACATGCTTTTCGTTATTCAGAACATTTGTTTGCACTAAAAAAATCGATATATCGCATTTTATCAATTTCAAGATGTATTTCTTGCAGTTGCATAGAACTCTTTGCCGTTTCAAGTTTAATTATTTGTTTCTTTTGTTAAACTACTTGTTAGGTAGCATTCATGAATGTATCTAAACCATTTGTTTGCATTTTGTATGCTTCTAAGTTTAAATAACAAAATATGTTCTGCCTTATTTTTTAAAAAATTAAATAACATTAATTAGTTGCTTGCGGCTCTCATAACAGCACATATGGTTCGAATCTTGCCATAGTCAGCCACAGAATACACATGCGTACCAAGGCACGCCACTTATATCGGATATTACACACCAGACTTCAATAAAAAACAGAATTTCAAGACTAAGTGACAACATGTCGCTTAAAAAATACAAAAATTATTGTTTATATCCTCCTGATGAATATTTTTTTATAAATCGAACATTTTAATTTTAAAAAAATAATATTTTATTTAAAAGAAAGAAGTTTGCATTTATTGGTCTCTTTACCGTTAAAAATTACAAATTTAAATGCATTCAAACAGTGGTGGAAATATTTTACTCATAACATACACGTGCGTACCAAGCACACCACTTATATCGGATATTACACACAAGACTTCAATAAGAACATAAGTTCAAGACTAACTGACAACATGTCGCTTAAAGAAGAAAGAACAACTATTGTCTGTATCCTCCTGATGAAGATTCTTTTATGAATCGAAAATTTGAATTTTAGATAAATAATATTTTATTTTAAAAAAAATAGGTCTGCATTTACTGGTCTCTTTACCGTTTAAATTATATATATATATATATATATATATATATATATATATATATATATATATATATATATATATATATATATATATATATATATATATATATAATCTAAAGAAGCTTTGAGTCATTTTAACAAACAAAAAAAGAAGTAAAATGCAGTTTAAATTCCCAGAGAAACTAACTAAATCCAAGATATTGCAGACTTAACATTCGTTGGGAAATTCATAAATAAATTAAAAAAAAAAAAAGTAAATAAAATAAAAAAAGAAGGGAGGGTTAAGTATCTCACAGTAAAACAAAAACAGGAGACCTTACTCGTCTAATATTAACACGGGGATCATCAGCTGTTTACCATGTAACTGTTTCGGAGATTTAAAAACAGGACAGTTATAATATTCATGGCTCTCCAATGGTACTGATTAAACTACCATTTTCCCAATAATCAAGTATCGAAATAATTCAGCTTAAAATTTCACTGATATATACATAAATAAATAATAATAATAAAATAATAATAATAATATAATACCCTTAAGTCTACCGTATGATATGGTAATTTGCATATCAAATAACATTAATTATAACAATAATAATAATAATAAAAATAATAATAATGATAATAATACTATATATATATGAGAAATCATATAGTCTTATGCCCATAGCCGCCCCTACCAAAAAACATGTATCAACGTCGGCCGGTCGTGAAGCGTCCAAGAGGAAGGAAAGATCGGGAAGGAAAAGTAGCATCCAGATCGTTCACCAAAAGGGCACGGAGAATGCTGGAATCCTGTGGAGCTTTTTTGTTACTAAAATTCCAGAGAAACCAATCAACCGAGATATATAAGAATTCAATAGTAAACGGCTGTTGCGAGAATGCAACGTGATTTGTACTGATGATTGAAAGAAACGAAGGGTAATGGTAATCCGTGTAGACTGGGTTGTCACTCGGATCTCAGGAAACGATCGCTGGTAATTACTCGCGTGAGAGTTCATAGCGAGTAAGAAATAATGATGAAGAAAAAGAGGAAAATAAATGAAGAAGAAAAGGCGAAGAAGTACAAGAAGATGATGACGAATCAGAAGAAGAAGAAGAAGAAGAAGAAGAAGAAGAAGATGATGCTGCTGCTGCTGCTGCTGCTGCTGCTGCTGATGATGATGATGATGATGATGATGATGATGACGATGACGAAAAAGAGGAAAATAAATGAAGAAGAAAAGGCGAAAAAGTACAAGAAGATGATGACGAATCAGAAGAAGACGAATCAGAAAAAGAAGATGATGCTGATGATGATGATGATGATTATGATGATGATGATGATGATGATGATGATGATGATGATGATGATGATGATGATGATGAAAAAGCAAAAGGTGCTAATGAAGAAACAGGAGACAGAAGAAGAAGAAGAAGAAGAAGAAGAAGAAGAAGAAGAAGAAGAAGAAGTAGAAGAAGAAGAAGAAGAAGAAGAAGAAGAAGAAGAAGAAGAAGAAGAAGAAGAAGAAGTAGAAGAAGAAGAAGCGGAGGAGGAAAAAGAATGTTTATTTTTTCCACAAATGCAATTGTTTTCCTTTCCCATGTGTATTTAGAAGAAGAAGTAGAAGATGACAGTGATAAAGAAGAAGAAAGGAAGGAGAAGGTGATAATGAAGACGAACAAGAATGTTTAATGCTTACACAAATGCAATCGTTTTTATTTCCCAGATTTACTCAGACAAATGACTTGAATATTTAGTTCATAATATTTGTATACGCATAAGCTCTGTTCTGGCTGTAATTATTTGTTGTTGTTTTTTTTAGAATTCTACATTTTTATATCCATCAATAAATTAATTTTATTCGAACATGTTTCCCGGATGATGATACATATCTCTCAGTGGCTTAACTAACATATAAATAACCAGGAAATCAAATACAAATAATATTTTTATATGCGTTACACATTTTGTTTGATTTGGCTTTATTTTTCTTACCACACACAGAAGCAGAAACAACCTGAAGATGGCGGATCCTGATCCGGTAGGTGGAGTTCATTCATCATCACACATCCTACATCATTGAACGGCGATAAAACAAGACTGTTTAATATTCATCACTCAAACTTGTAGGACAAGTCAGGCATAGACAGAAGTGTATTTGTACCAAATATGGATGGATTGTAGAAAAGACTGTGAATTTAATTTATGATTGTATGGATGGCAATTTTAGGGATCACCGTGTATGTAATAAAACTAACAAAACCACAGTAAATGTGATGCACCTACCTTTACAATTTTGGCGAATAAATTTGTCCATGAGATTGGTAAGTTGATAATAAGCTCTTCGTACCACGTGCATGGAAGAAGGTGACGACGATATTCGACAGAGTTCCGCAAAATTGACACGATATCCGAAGCCAAAAGTATAGATGGTCGTACCTTTCGTCTTCAGTTCGAATGCACTTCGTTCCGTTTCCCGTGGATAGCGTGACATACCATCAGTTATGATGAAGACGTAATTCGGCACGTTCTTCCTGTCGCCATGTTGCGGTGTAAACGAGACGTAGTCCAGGTATCTGAACGCCTTTTCCGTGTTGGTGGCACCACCAGAGTATGTGTAACGCAGCAGGTTGATCATCGTGATGAGATCGAATTTGTTGTCATATGCTTGCAAGTCGAAGTGGAACACGACGTTGTACGAGAAGGTGATCACGCCGATGCGTGTCTTGCCGTTGTCGACGTCGAACGATTGGACGATGCTGATCGCGAAATCGATCACTTTGTTGAAACGAAACGGATTGATGCTTCCCGATTCATCGATCGCTATCATTATGTCAGCTACGATATCGCATTCTGTAAAGAGAGAATCGTTAACATTTATTTATTTCAAAATCTATACAAAAGGTGTTTTCAAAAAGTGATCATTTATCTGAAGAAAAAAAATAACAGCAAAACTGTATTGCTTGTAATAAAAATAGTTATACACAATAAACAATGAAGCGTGTAGATGTAAAACTCGATAAACGACATTTTCAAAATTGCAAAGCGATCACTACAATAACTGTTGCATTTGAACGCTATATAACACCCAAAAATCATGTTTTACATATGATATATGTATATAGGCATATTTTTCTGGGGGGGGGGGGCGCTCAATTAAAATAAGGTTTTAGTCAAAGTCTAGATTTGATATGTTCGTTCTTTTATTGTTTAATTTCTCAATTTCAAGAAATTGGATTTATCGCGTTTTGAATTCGAACTCTTCATATATTAAAAATGTATGTCATTTAAATGAATGTTACATACTTATCAGTTCTGCACACGGCTCACAAATCATTTCCAAAATTCCCGGAGCTATTCTCAAAATTTTTTCTATAAATGACTTTAATTCAGTAATTGTTTATGGTTTTCTTAAAAAAAATCTTTTTGAAGATACCCAACACGAAAAATAAGGTGCGCCAGGTCCGGTGAGCGTGCAGGCCATCGTAACGGGCCATTTCGCCCTATCTAACACCCAGGTAAAGCTATAAAGGATGGCGTAGCGCAAGATGGCGTAGCACAAGATGGCATAGCACACGGCACACAAAACAAAATGGCGTCATATAGATGATATAGTAAAACAATTATTTTTACTTTTAGTGTATGTTTTGTTATTATCAAAAATACAGTTTTTATGTTATTAATGTTTTTAAAAACACAATGACTTTTCAAAGACCCTGCATATTCGTGATGTCTGTCTGTCTGTCTGTCTGTCTGTCTGTCTGTCTGTCTGTCCAGTGATTGAATTCAAAACAAGTCTCTACACCAAGATCAAACACCACTTCGATAGAAACGGACATTCATAAAAAGCAAATACGATATCTTACTACATTTTATTTAATTTATAACTTGAAAATTGAAAAGTATAGAAATGAACAAAATGGGAATAACAATAATAATATAGGTGCAGGGCTGGGAGCAGAAGTACATATAAGTATTTCTTCATTCCCGGGCAACACCGGGAAAGATGATAAAAACGAGTTCATTTTTACTTTATTCTATAAAGATCTTCTGTCAGTTAATCACAGGAATACTGTTACCAGTAAAATGTGATTAAACATAACAGTAAAATTATTAATTTCACAAAATTCTTACGATGTTTTAAAAAGCACAGTCAGTGAAATAAAACGATCCCTTCTTTTTTAGAATAGTTACTTAAAATGGACCCGATTTTTTACCTCTCTAATATAATTAATTTAATGCTAACATGTTTCATCCGTTCGCTATCGCTTCGCAATTTAATTACTATTCATTATTCGAAATCATTGAAACGAAACTAATCGATGATTAAAAAATATATCCCTCTCGTTCTCTCTCTCTATCGATAGGAAAATAAGACAAACTTAATCGTTAAGAAGACAAAAATAATCGATAAGAAGACAAAAATAACTGTTAAGAAGACAAAACTAATCGTTAAGAAGACAAAAATAATCGATAAGAAAAAAGGATAAAACTCTTTCCCCCCTCTCCATTTTGTTTTAATAATAACGATAAGTGAATATTTTTATGTCTATATTACAAGTAAAAAGAGATTCTTTTCTTTCTTTTTTATTATTATCAGATATTATTGAGATTAAGCCTCTCTCCTCTTTGATCATAAAATTTACATTTGAATATATGATTATTCTTTCCTGGCTTTTTTATTACTATCGGTAATTATTAAGATCGAGCTTCTCATTCTTTGATCATAAATATTAAATTTGCATACTTGAGTATTGAAGCGAGCCGGCCATACGTCCGTTCACTTTTATTATATAGATAACTAACTAACACACACTCTTAACTTTAGCTCGTCACATAAGGGTTTAACGCACCCAAGACTCCACATTGAGCCCTCTACCATGACGTCTAACTAATACACTACATATGTCGCATTCACGATTACACTATTTACACTAAACGTCCACCCACATATTTAATACCACTCCATAATACCCTAACACACAACCTTATTAAAAAGGAAATAAAATCAAAATTTGAAAAAGTCTAATAAAGAATGAAAATATTTTAAGCATTGCAGCAATATACAACAGATGAAAAATACAACTGTGGAATTTCCACGGGTCGAGCTAGTATACTTAATAATATGTTAAGGCATTTCAAGATCGTACTTACATTATCACCTTTCACACACATAAAAACAATTTGATCGTCCAATCAGCAAAGATATTAATTACTAATTAATCTTATGTAAAACAATCCGACATAACTCATTTTAAAATGAATTGTTCCCAAATCAAATTATGTCCTCCCGTAGACTAAAAAAGTACAATTTGAAATAAATACATTTCAAAAAGTGATATTCGTCTCATTGATTTGAAGAATATTTAGCTGACAATTGGTTTTACAGGAAGAAGGCATAATCGAATTGCTGCAATTTTAAATAAAGAAAGAAAGAAAGAAAGAAAGAAGAGACATATTCGTTTTATTCACTTCAAGAATGTTTAGCTGACAATGACAATTATTTTTACAGAAGAAGAAAGAGTCATTCTTTCTTAATAATATTGACCCTTACAGACATTTATTATTTCAAAAGGATATTATTATTAACAGTAAATTCTATAGCGTGGACTTGATCAATAACACTAATTGTATGTGTCTGAAGGTTATCGGCACGCGAACCGCTAGATATACGAAGTTTAAACTTAAGATGAATGAATTTGTCCCTCTATGTAGATTGTGTTTATGGGGTTCATGGATAATTCTTGATGCCACGATGCATCCTAGAAATTATACCGTGATAAGCTATTGAGCGTTGTAAGAATGAACTGACCAATTCACTTTCTGTTATTTTTCACATATAATAAGGTATTTGTTTGACATGAATTGAAAAAGATGACGTAGACATATGACAAAGTTGCATTAAATTAACACGAAATCTAAAGCGATATATATATATATATATATATATATATATATATATATATATATATATATATATGGGGTAAGGTACACGATAAGTCATGAAAATGAAATGCCGTGGTAGACCAAATGTGTGAAAAAAGACAAAAGGAAAACAGGTTAAAATGCAGGAGAAAAACAAAAACAAGAGATTTGCCCGGTTTCGTTCGTATTAACGAACGTCTTCAGAAAAAGTGAAGATTTGGAAACAATTTTATTTTGAGGGCACACACATAAAGACGTTCTTAATACGAACGCAACCGGTCAAATCTCTTGTTTGTTTTTTCTCCTGCATTTTAACCTGTTTACCGTTTGTCTTTTTTCACACACACACACACAAACACACACACACACACACATATATATATATATATATATACATATATATATATATATGTGTGTGTGTGCGTAACAATATTTCCAAATAAATATTAAATTAGTATTACTACCTACAGACGAAAGCGTTTCAAGCTTATTGTTCTCATCAGTGTGGGAAGTGACAATTTCAGACGGTCGGAGGGCGCGGACCTAGCCCACAGTCAGTCTAGACTCCGGAAGCTGTCGCACACAGAATTATCACGTGATTAAAGGAAAATTATGTTTTATTTGTGCTTAGAGAAAGCGAACGGCAGACAGTAGACTATCGAGAGGTTTTAATTAACGTTTTCGGATCTTTGCTTTAAAGCTAAGTAACATCCCGGAAAGTGCTCAATTTTAATTTCTTAAAAAGGCTTCATAACAATATTTATAAATAAATATTAAATTATTATTACTACCTACATACGCCAGCGTTTAAAGCTGATTTCTTTCCTCGGTGTGAGAAATGAAAATTTCAGACGGTCGTAGGGCGCGAACCCAGTTCAAAGATATTTATATATATATATATATATATATATATATATATATATATATATATATATATATATATATATATATAAATGAAAAATCGATTGCAGAATCGGTAACATTCGGTAGCTTTTTCACCTGCTAATTTCTACTAGCTAACTCACATACCTGAATATATTTTTCAGTACAAAACTTAAGGAATGTTTATAGATGTGGCATTAAAAAGCTTACTGACAGATGGAAAAGTCATAGAGAAGAATATGGACTACATTAACGATTACATAAATATGATGTGTTTTTATTGTTTTTTGAGAACTTAAAATGGATAAAAATTTCTTTTTAACTTGATCTTAAGTTTAAATGTGTATTATATTGTTAATCACACTAATTAACTAAAATGTAAATAATGTTAATGTTTTAAAAATTCAGGGAACTTTGTGAAATGTAATTTATTTTAAATATATTAGGTTGCATCCCGACGCATTAGTATTAGTTTTTTAGTTTTACCGAGGCTTAGCTCTAAATCTAAAAGAAAAGTCACATGCTCCTGGCAGAACTCACAAGCAATTACTATTGCACCAGAAAAATACCTACCCGTGTCACAATATGCAGCTGGCAGAATTACCATTAAAACTAATTGGTCGAAAGACAAGCAGATGCGAGGTAACTGGATTAGTATTAAAGTATGTGTTACATCGGAGTTTACCTTTCTTTAGATTAATCCCTTTAATAAAGAGTCAATATCTCCCAGTGAGACCAAACCTGGTATTGCTAAGTTTTCACTTAATGTTATGATTTTCTTCTTTAATTTCAACCTAAAAAAGACAGAACTATCGATCCAACCCGATAAGTTATGCTAACTATTAGTACCCCCGCACACACACACGTGCGCAATCAGGTAGGATTTGACACAAGGTATGTTTTTATCTTAACTTATTAAGGTAAAAAAGACTCAATGATGAAGGTTAATGAGATGGATAGACTGATAGTTGAATGATGAGGATTCAAAGAGCCGACCCCAAAAACAGATTTTTTTTCTTTTTTGTCAGAAACATCGCTTATGAAATGCAATGACTGAATAACAAAATAGGGTGAAGCGAGAATTACGAGCCTGCCTCCTTTTCTTCACCATTGCCCCAGCTCCTTTGTGAGGCGCCAGAAGAGAGGGGAACCAATATGAGAACATATGCGTCAATTTGATCTGATGTTATCATTAAGATTAAGAAAAGTTGTACTTACTTATTTGACATCTGGTTCCAACGTACGGAGACTTACATTGACAAAACGTGCCATTGGTATATTGAATACACGTTCCACCATTTTGACAAGGACTTGTTAAGCAGAAACCTGATTGGATAGAAACAGTTTTGTTAAAAGGTGATCATCAATATTGCAATATCGCAAGGGCGACTCATAAAAATACGAAATCCCTTTAAAAGCCCGCTCTATTCTTCTAGTGTCGCGTCATAATATTATTGTTTGGAGAATCGATGGCATTTCGGGATTATGTTCTTTACATGTAAAGAAATCTCGTTGTATTGTGGTTGCTTTTGTAATAGTCTAATTTTTTAAAATATTTGTTTGCTGTCATTTTGTCATTGTTTTGGTGATGTAATTTGCAACACCAGACCCAGGCTTATTTTAGCTGTAAACCTCTCACATGGGAAGTATTTATCCAAAGTGTAGAAATAACAGTGCCCCATCACACATATTGTACGTGTTACATGTTTACAATAAAGAATGTTGATCATTATTAGATTCAATGGCCTATGACTTGTAGACCAAGCATTTCCGGACTTATATAGACATATAAAATATTATCTCAAAGTTATGCCATCCATTTAAAAAAAAAAACGTGTACAATCTCATTGTTACGAGATTAATTATTTAACAAGGGAACGAGAGTACAGGACAGAGAAAATAGGCAAAAATGTCTCCCGATGATAGTGTAGTGCTGGATCTGATAGTGGAGCCATCAGCTGCTAAGCACAAAAATATCGTGTGATTCAAAACCTTACTATGACTTCAGGGAAAAACCTGCTAGCAACCGGGAAAGCTGTGCGGCAATGCGGAAATATATTTGACTTGTGTGGCAGAGCCATGGCAAAGCGGAAATACACTTGATACGTGCGACAGGGCGCCGATGGAACAAACGGGTTCGCAGTCCACAATTCAGGAAAATTCATCGCAACAAGCCAAGATAAAGAAAAAGACTCTCAAGATCTGCGGGAACGGAGGGAGGATAACAGATCAACAAAATCGGATAACATGGATATGAACTCGGTAGGAAAAAAGGCCAAAGAAAATGGACAACGGAAATTTATTTTCTGTGGAAAGGATTTTGATACTTTTCAAGGACTACGAATACAACAAGGAAAATTTGTAAGAAGAGAGGTTCTCAACAGCTCGGTTTGATGGACCATAAGACGTATAGCATATACCCCAGGACGTAAACCACAGTGGGTAACACTCTACCGTTGAGGAAAGTAATCTAGCAAAAGAATATAATAATAAAAAGTCTAAAATAAAGTGTCCAAAAGCCAATAATACTGCTACTCATGAACATTTTGATAGTGAGGTAGCTAAGATAGTATAAAAGAAGTACAGAAGAGAAATAGGAAAATTATCAGAGACGATCTATGAGAAATGGAAATAGAAATTTGGGTTGGAAAAGAAGAACGAATAGAAAGATATTAGAATCCAAAAAAAGTCTACAAGAGAAGGAAAAGTAGACCAACGATCAACTACATATTTACTCCGCCCTATGTTTCATATCAATACAAAAAGAGTCAAACAAATGTGTGTATACTTTGTAACTAACCCCATCATTTCCGAGGGGACTATTTACACAAAATCATCTAATTCCTTTTTTTGTATATCATCGATATCAAATGCTACTCCTGGTTGTGTTGACTTTTTTCAGTCGCTCTATATACGTAGGTTCTCTATCTTTATTTTGATTGCTGTATGTATTCTTTAGATGCGTTTCTAGTTCTTTACATGTGCATTCCAGCTTCCCATTCTTATGTTTTGTAAAGACTCCTTTTGCAAACTTATAGGTGTTTTTTACAAAATTCTTCCTACAAATTCCCCTCTTCTTCTTCCGGTGTAATCTCATTTCTTTCCCCATTTCATGTTGTAACCTTCTCTTAATATTTTCATACAGCTGCTTTAATCCGTCTTTCTCTTCTACTACTGCACGTACCATCTTGTTTGCAGATTCTTTTTTCCATCTTCAGATCGGCAATTTTTCCTTGTCTTGTAGATTGTTTTTGGTGTATCCACTAGTGTATGTCTGCAATCTGTTGCTCTTAATATCATTTCCATAACAAGTACAAATAAGATGACGGTTAGAGCCGTTTACAGCCGAGCTGACGTCGGATGACGTAAACAAATTCACCGTTACTGTCTCGGAAGATGAGAGCCGACTCGTGGAGATAAATAAAATGTAGGCGTGCCACAACTTTACAGGTTTGAGACCCGTTTGTCATTTTGTTAATGAATTTACCTAAGAGATAAAAAGCATTCTTTTATAAATAAAGAAAAAATAAGCTGTCTTGCTTATTTTATACCAAGCGAAGCAACTCTTGTGTCGACGGGAGCCGAACAGACAATTTAAGTTATCCTCTTTTACACTCGACACTTGTATCAAGCAGTTAACATACTTGATTCACGTGATAAGTCGTGTAGATTCTTTTGCTTGTACTTTTTTTCTGAATATTTGAAAGACATACGTATGAGTATAGGAATATACAATGCAATGGTTCTAATTTGTAGTCTTCCATTGCATTATGCAGTTTAGTTTCTGGACATTTGCCATGATGAATTTTACTAAATATTTGCGTTTTAGTCTGAAATGAGAGAATGATAATAATAATAATGATAATGATAATAATAATGATAATAATAGTGATAGTAACAATAGTAATAATAATAATAATAATAATAATAATAATTAGCAAAAGATATAGAAAAAAAATCACACGAGCCTAAGCAAACTAAAATTGCCATTGATCTCATAAATCCCCACACCCACATTCATGTGGTTTCACCAGCATTATTTGGTGCAACGCAAAATGGTCGTGAAGTGTTACGGAGGATGGAAATACCAAGGTGATAGCACTAAACATACCTCCACTGGAAGGGTGCGAAGAATACTGTAAGCTTGAGGAGACTTACTGCCATTAAAACTCCAGAGAATACCAACGACCTTTGCTAGCGATAAATCGATGGTAAACGGTTGTTGCGATAGTGCAACATGACTTATCTCATCGAAAAGAGGTCAAGAATGCTGGGAATCTGGGGGAACTACGTTGACGCTTAGACTCCAGGGAACACTAATGTTTATTGTAAGTGAGCAAACACTGATAATGACTTGTGTTAAAACTCCTAGTGATTAAATAATAATAATAATAATAATAATAATAATAATAATAATAATAATAATAATAATAATAATAATAATAATAATAATAATAGCAATAGCCATGCCGTTTAATCACAACTAAAAACATTCAAAGAATAAAGTGTACCCAAAGGAACTCGGACCGCCAGAAAATCCCATAATTTGATACCCCCCTTTCACCCCTCAAAATACACAGACATCGCGGTGGCACCAACACCGATTGGTACCGCAGAAAATTGGTGTTAAGAGTCTGGGAGGATGGAAAGACCAAGGAGAAAAATCACCATCAAAACATGAACTTGAAATGCCACAGGGAGTACCGAAATCTGGAGCAGGCGTATTGTCACTCAAATTCCGAAGAAAGCCAACGAACGTTACCAGGTAGGATTCAATGGTAAACGGCCGTTGTAAGAACACAAGTTGATCTACAATAAAGATTGAAAAGGCGGAGAGAACAATACATCCGGGGAACGTTTTTGTCATTCAGAATCCAGGGAATACCACTTGTTTTTTGGCAGTGAGCAATCACTGATAATGACTCGTGTGATAATCTTCATAAAAAGAATTGTTTCTAAACTTGTGACAATGCAATTTTTTAATTTTTTAACAGTTTTGATCATTTGTTATCTGTCTCCACAAATACCGAACACGATTATATACATGTGGGGCTGAAATGATTTTTAGAATAAAATTAGATCTTTTTTTACATAAAGCAAAAACGCAAATATTACAAAAAGTAAATTGTTCATTAAAATTTAATTTAAACAGTTGCTTTATTGCAATTCTATTCTTCATGATTTGTTTCAACTACCAAATTAATAAAAAAAAACCTTTGTTGATATATCCACAACATCAGGAAGTTTGATCGGATTCTCTGCTGGTTCAGAAGGCCGACAGTAGGTTTAAAGCGTTCCTTCTGATAATGGCGATGGAGAGGTGATCGCTGAGCCAAGTAAACTCACGATAATCTTTAGTGTGGCGCAACATTGATAGCCCAAGGCGGCTGAGGAAGGCCTGCGTGGTGGAACTAATCGCTTCACTGGTCTCCACTGAAATCGGTTGGACTACGAAACTGTCGAGAAAACCGGCGTTTTTTTTTATCTCATGCGTCCCTCCGCTAACGTTGCTACATGATCAAGGTTTGTCACCGATTCCGTTATTATTGATAGCACAAACGTGTTGAAACAAGTCGCATCTCATATTAGCGACTTTGAGAAGGATTAATTATACAGTACATCTTTGAGAAGTATTTTTTCGTATATGACTTTCGTATTTTTTTTTCAATCATATGTAGCATGATTTCTGTTAATCTGTTAGTATTTAGATAGTGTTGATCAGTAATGAACGTATCGCCCATATTTAACGTTGACCAGCAGGAGGATTTTTCAATAATACTTACGGTTTTGACATAAACGGCCAGTGTAGAAAGGAAAGCAAATACATTTTGAGATGTTCTTAGGAGTGATGATGCATACTCCATCATTTTCACACTTAAGGTCTGTGCAAAATCGCGTACCGTTAGCAAAGCTAAGACCTAAAAGAGATTTAAAACACCATTAGATCAAAGAACCACTCAATAGTAAAATCAGTTAGATGTAAAGAATTAAAGCAGTCGACCGTAGTCCAGAGCGACCGAAAGGCTCCCTTTTCATTAACTACTACACCGTGGTGTAGGGGTAGGTGCCACTCCTTTATAGAATGTCTCCTTTTTCCTTTGATCATCACCTTATAATACCGAGTGTTTTACAAGGGGGACATCAAGTACCATTTTTAAGTCTTTGGTATGACTCGACCGGGGATTGAACCCATGTCCTTCGGCTTATTAGCGAACATTTTTACGATTATGTCAAATAAGCCGTAAATCAAATGTAATTAGCCTTAATATAGCTGTAGCGTAATCCCTGGTATGGATAAGACAGGCGAGGGCTTTTGCGTCTTTGGTCTACCATGACTCACGCTACCACATCATATTAAAAATGGCTGTTTTGTGAGAGCGAAAATATGAAAAATCAGAAAACATGATTAAGAAACAATACACACACACACACACACACACACACACACACACACACATATATATATATATATATATATATATATATATATATATATATTATGGCTATGTAAAGAACGTATTTATTTTTAAACATGATGAATAATAAACAAAAATGAAAGGGCTAGCTAACCGGTTTCGAACCTCGCTCACCAGAGCTAAATCGAGGTTAGGATTAAGAGAAAAGATAATGCTATGGAAATTATAGCGAGGGAAAGAGGGAGAAATAAATAAAATAGAAACTACATTAAGCCCGAGAAGATTTACTCTTTGCTTAAGTCACACCCTCCCTTTCATCTGAAGATTCTAGAAACTATTTGCGACGCTCTTTTTGTAAGCAAAGAGAAAATAGATCTAGTAATTGTTTGGTAATTATTAAAAGGATACTGATGTTGTTTTTTCATGTCGTTTCCAAGGTGAAAGTCTGCTAATGATTTGAAGGTAAAACTATATAAAACTTATTTAGAAGAAATTCAAGATGGATGCTAAAATCTGTACAGTAAAATATTAAATAAAATACTTGCTTGTTTTCCCTAAAATTTGAAATATTCTGTTTACGAAATAACAGGTACGTACAAGATAAAACGTTTTGTCTGTCCTAATACAAAATTCTAATTGATTTATAAACATATATAAAATTGAAATTATAGAGTGCCCCGTTTTAGAACTGATTGATTTTCTGTGTGTAACTCTGCCCTGATTGGGAAGTAGGTAAATAAAGAGTTTAGATTTCGTTAAAACTTGTTTCTTTTTGTATAAACAATGTTCAAAGTATATAGATGTGTACACAACTTGTCTTTTAAAATGAACATCAAATTTTCTTTTCTCTTTGCAGTATTTTCATTTGGAAAAATGAGTTACTTACTAGTATATTAAATTATTATCCACTTACGTATAAATTTCATCCTTCGAAATCTTCAGTGTGGAGATAATTGTTCAAGCCGATCTCACGATTCGAACCCATGAAAACGTATCACCCTTATCTCAAATACGAAAGCTGCAACCTATTAAGTCAGTTCCAACAGCTATGCTTAAGAAGAAAAAATCCACCCTATTTATGTCATTTCAAGCAGACTACATACCGTCATTCACGGTGTTCAACATATCACGTAGACGGGAACTTGCATTTTAGCCGAGATTAGACGGCTGATGTCATTACTCTTAAAGGGCCGTATATATATATATATATATATATATATATATATATATATATATATATATATATATATATATATATATATATATATCTTTTGAGTGATATGAAAATTGAAGATTAAAAAATTAGCCACATTGCAACGTTCTCCTCCTTAGGAGATTGGAATTCTTTTTAGAATTTCAGTACTTGCTTGATTAAACACTTATTTCTCTCACATTTCATAGCGTGATAGTCATGTTGGCCGAATGTTTAGAAACCAAAGTTCAAAACATTTGGATCCGGGGTTCTAATCGTCCAATCGGCGGTACGGTTACGTATACCATACTGACGAGTGCATAAAACACGAAATATATATATATATATATATATATATATATATATATATATATATATATATATATATATATATTAGTTATGTAGTCAAACTTAAATGTTAGCTCAGTGGAAATTAGACGTTTCTACAGTACTAATATTTTATTCTAGAGCAGTTATAAATTGAGATATTTTCCGACAAAAAGCAAGGTTTCGTATCAAGCAAAGTTGGTTTCTATTTAAAATATTACTGACCGAATCTTATAGAAAATGAATCTTCAGATTTACAGAAAAAACAACTTATTTCGGATATTGTTGCAGAAAAACATTCAGTTTTTCCTTCGATTACACGCAGCGAACAAAACTTACAGTCCGACATTTTCAACCTTAGAGAGTGAGTTTTGAGATATGTCTCACATAGCTATCTTTCCTTAAAATAAACGCAAAAAATACAAAAACAAAAAAAAAATGATAGAAAGCAAATTTGTGTGTATGCGTGTCGTTCATGGCATCACAGTTAAACGGTTGATCTAACAACCAAACTAGCAGCAGATCCGATGTCCTTATCGATTCAACAGGTTCTTGAACATTTTTTTAAACTCATTATTGAAAATTACAAGTACATAAAAATAACATTAGAAACAAATATTCCGACATTTTAGCTTTTCCTAGTTTAATATGTTTTCTTCAATATCTCACAAGGATGACGGGGGAGAGCCTCTTTTGATACCCTGACAGAGTAATCCCACTGATGCCAATGATTGTCTCTGCCGAGACAGTTCCGAGCTCAAACCAGATAGAAGCAATGGTCTTAACGACTTCAATCCAATCGTGCTAAGAGTTTTTGTCCCCATCCTGGCGCGCCCTTTACTCTTCAATCTCTCGCTTGGGGAAGTATGCTGCAAAATGACTGGAGAATAGCGACCGTGTGTTCTATATTACAAAAAGACAACAAGAGGGAGCCTCCCAATTATCGACCTGTCAGTCTGAACTCCGTTATCTGCAAGGTCATGGACACCATTCTAAAGCAGGCGATCATGTGCCACCTCCTAGCTTCTAATTCTATTTCTGCATCGCAACATGGATTTATACTCAGAAGATCCTGTTTAACTAATATGCTGTTTGTGGAGGAGTGGGGTCGCCAAGATTATGATCGAGGGCAACACCGCAGATATATTATTCTTGAATTTTTCCAAGGCGTTTGACTCGGTTAACCACCAGCTACTCCCTCAAAAGCTCTATTCTTACAAGATTCATCCCTCGATGATAAAATGGACTGGGCTGTTCCTTCACCATTCTACCTTTCGTGTACAAGTTTTCACGGAGGCAAGTGCGTGCAGTGGAGTGTCTCAAGGATCCGTTCTTTGTCCGGTTCTGTTTCTCTCGTATATTAATGATCGCTCAGATAATTTGACTAAAAAGATTGTACCCCTTGTGGACGATGTAAAACTGGTATCACTTAGACGTAACTATGATCGTCGCCAAGATGAGATTTACCGCAAAACTCTTGAAAAAAATGCAGTCATCTTCTTACCTTCTCTCTACTTACTGCTCTCCTTGACTATCATTTTCCACCTCTACCACCCAGCATCATCGCTAATGCGGAAGACTTTGGTACAGTTGTCGACAACTCCCTCAAGCCAACGCGCCGTTGTATCGAGATGTCGAAAAAGGCCAGGGGGTTCTCTACCTAATCCAGAGATCCTTTCTCAATCGAATGGCAGACACTTTCCGTCTCTTACATATAACTCTGATGCGGTCTATTCGTGAGTATAATATCTAAGCAAGAAATCCTTATCCACAAACAGATATCGTACCCCGGAGCGTTTTCAACGGTCAGCAAAAAGAATGGTGACAGGACTCTCCACGCTGACCTACAAAGAGCGGCTCCAAAGACTAAATCTATTTCCACTTTAGCAGTGGCGGATGCGAGGAGACTTGATTCTGACGTAAAATATCATCAACGGAATGTAGATCTACTTTCTAGGAATTTCTCACTCCAGCGCCAAGTTGTGGTCTCCGCGTTCACCCGCCAACGCTGTTACACCGTCGTTTACGGCTCAATAGAAGAAAATCAGCATTCTCTGTCCGTGTTTCTGCTCCGTAGAATAACCTGTTAGAGGAGGTTGCGACGATGAATACCATATCAAGGTTACACTCGGCATTGTACAAACATTCGGACTGTATGTAGATGTAAATAGCTTCCACTTGTCTCTTTACATAGCTTGCTATTCTTTTTCAAATAAATTTGATTTAATATAATTTGATTTTATTAGCCGACTGAACAAGATACTTATAATAATCGTTCATACTTTTTGCGTCAAATTATCGTACATTTTTTGAAGAGAAATCATTTATCCTTTTTTTTATTAAAAATGGATAAAAAGTATTTGATAAAGATTCGCTACTATATTTTCACTTTAATAAGATTTTTAATGTTATATTTATGTTTATTTATGTTAGACAATCCAACTATTCTAGATCTATGCGTAAATAGAAAATAGATTTTTAGTTTTGTATCCTTACATCGAACTCATTTAAGGAAATTAAAAGACACAATATTTTCGTTTGATCGGTGGCCGTGTTGATAAGCGTTCGCATTCAGTTCGAATATTTCATGGCACTTTCCAGGATTAGAATCTCACCGTTGACAATTGGTTTGATATAACGTTTCAATTATTATATTGCAAATATCCATCATCATCATCATCATCATCATCATCATCATCATCATCATCATCATCATCATCATCAATTATTAATTATTTGTTTAAATAACAAAAATGGGTGAAAAATATTTAATAGGTGTCCTTAAAATCTAATCTTGGCTATAAAATTCAGGAGTTCAGAGACCCGACATAGACGAATACTTCAGCAAGCATATATATATATATATATATATATATATATATATATATATATATATATATATATATATATATATATATAAAATAAATTAATGAAAACGTTTTCTAAATTCATCTCATTTCCTTGTCGTCTTTAGTCTGAAGAGATTGACTCTCTGTGAAGAGTACAACCGAAACATGTATGCACATATGTAACTAATAATATATCTATAAATAAAAATGTATACTAAGAACAGCTCTACTTATTATTGAGCACTTTTTATAGACACTGGAGTTTCAACTTATTTACATCCACAGAAACTAATACAATACGTGTATTATATATATATATATATATATATATATATATATATATATATATATATATATATGTATGCTTGCTACAGTACCCGTCTATGCTGGGTTTCTCAAGTTTTCTTGAATTTTATAGCCAAGATTAGATTTTAAGGACATCTGTTAAATATTTTTCACCGTTTTTTTTAATTAAAACAAATATTCAGGTTTATGATCAGGCAGTTCTTAATATATATATTGATATTTTTTATTTATACAAGCATGTACAAACACGACACTGACATGACGATAATCCGATCGGTAGTCATTAAAAACTACGACCTCGACAGGCAGAAAAAGTCTGTCTTTTCTTTAGTTATTCACATTGATATATATATATATATATATATATATATATATATATATATATATATATATATATATATATAATGATGATGATACTTGGTGATGCCACAAAATTTGAATATTTAGGCAATGCCAACGTTAATGACAGGACACTCAAGCCAGAGACTAAACTACAATGTCGCTTTCCAAGCTTCATAAAAGAGGATGGCTTTCCAAAGAAGCCTATGGTAGAATCCGCCCAGTGGGTTCCCAACGTCCCAGAATGTATGGGTTACCTAAGGTCCATAAGGGCAATCTTCCTTTGAGACCTATACTTATAAGTATATGCTTATAAACAAAAGTAAAGTTTGTTTATTTTATAAAAAAAAAATCTCTCTGATGAAGAAGGTTGTATCCTTCGAAATTAATTGGAAAAAAAGGAAAAAAAGCAATAAATCTTTCACGCATTGTTAAAAGGGCTTCTTACGTCATTTCTTACATTTTTATTCAATGCTTAAAAAAAAAGAACGAACAATATCTAAAAAATTATATCTCCAGGCTTGCCCCGTGCTTCCTCGTTCTTATTTTTCACTTCCGCCCAATCCATATTGGCGGAGAGCGTCACACTATCACGACGTTGTGCTTATAAACAAAAGTAAAGTTTGTTTATTTTATAAAAAAAAAAATCTCTCTGATGAAGAAGGTTGTATCCTTCGAAATTAATTGGAAAAAAAGGAAAAAAAGCAATAAATCTTTCACGCATTGTTAAAAGGGCTTCTTACGTCATTTCTTACATTTTTATTCAATGCTAAAAAAAAAAGAACGAACAATATCTAAAACATTATATATATATATATATATATATATATATATATATAATGTGTGTGTGTGTGTGTGTGTGTTAGAAACTTTAAAAATAGCAACAATAAGTTATTTTTTAAATAAATGAATTTATTCATTTTAAAAGCTAAGCTTTTGGATGCCCTCTTCAAAGCAACATCTTGTTCATTTTACTGGTATTAACCTTAGAAAGGATGATGCTTCAGTGGATACAGTAAAATATACGTCTAATCTTCTTGACGCGTAGTTTTAAAAGGAAGTTTGGTTGCTATATTTATAGTCATTCAAATCTTTACTATGACTTCAGGGAAAGACCTGTTGACCACCCAGAAATGATGGGCGACAAAGCGGAAAGACACATGACTAGAGCGACAAGGCGACAACGGATCAAACAGGTTTGCAGCTTATGATTCATGAAAATTAATTGCAACAAGTCAAGATAATGAAAAAGGCCCTCAAGATCTGCGGGAACGGAGGGAGGATGAAGATCAACAAAATCGGATAACATTGATATGAACTCGGTACGAGAAAAGGCCAAAGAAAATGGACAACGGAAATTTATTTGCTGTGGAAAGGATTTTGATACTTTTCAAGGACTACGAGTACAACAAGAAACAATTGTAAGAAGAGAGGTTCTCAACAGCTCGGTTCGATGGACCATAAATTGTGTAGCATGTACCCCAGCACGTAAACCACAGTGGGTAACACTCTACCGTTGAGGAAATAAGCCAGTTAAATGATTTAATAATGAAAATTCCAAGATGAAGTGGCCAAAAGGTTTGATAGCAACGTAGTTAAGATAGTATCTCGATATAAAGGAAGTACAGAGGAGAAATTGAGACGATACACGAGAAAGGTAAAGGAGAGATTTTGGTTGGAAAAGGGGAACGAATTGAAATATATTTGAATTCAAAAACAATCTAGAAGAGAAGGAAAGACTTCCGATCTGAAGAGGGAAAAAAGAATCTGCGGACAAAATGGTTACGTGCAGTAGTAGAAGAGAAAGATGGATTAAAACATCTATATGAAGATATTAAGAGAAGATGACGAGATGAAATGGGGAAAGAAAAGAGATAACACCGGTAGAAGAAGAAGGAAAGTTGTCGGAAGAATTTTGTAAAAAACCCATATGAGTTCGCAAAAGGACTCATTTACGGAGAATAAGAGTGGGAATCTAGAATGTCCAAGAGAAGAATTGAAAATGCATCTACAGAATACATACAGCGATCAAAATAAAGTTAGAGAACCACCGTATATGAAACACAGCCAGGAGTACCATTTGATATCAATGATATAAGGAAGAAGGGTTAGCT
Source organism: Sepiola atlantica (assembly GCA_963556195.1). Classification (NCBI taxonomy): domain Eukaryota; kingdom Metazoa; phylum Mollusca; class Cephalopoda; order Sepiida; family Sepiolidae; genus Sepiola; species Sepiola atlantica. Next base: position 59,094,845 of record OY744533.1, on the reverse strand, counting down.
ACAAAGTATACACATATTGTCCACAACTCCGCTTCCGGTTCTTTCTATTGATGAGAGACATGCGGCGAAGTACAGATGTAGCAGATCGTTGGTATGTTGCTGCCGAACGAAGAAAGATAAAAAAATCAGAAAAGATCAGAAAAACTGGAAAAATTCCGTCTGGATATCATTGCTAAATATTGATGGAAATATAAGGTTTAGTATCATAGAAGTCGGATAAGTTATTATCCGACTTCTATGATACTAAACCTTATATTTCCATCAATATTTAGCAATGATATCCAGACGAAATAAAAACGGATTTATCAATGAATCGGTACAGAAGGCTGGAATCCCAGGAATCCCAGGAATCCCAGGGTGCATTGAACATGCTTATGAAATATGGAAAATATACAAAATACAAAAAAAGAGACTAGAGATGTGGTTATGGAATGGTTAGATCTTGCCAATGCATACGACTCAGTATCACATATGATAACACAGAAAACTATGGATTTCTTTTGGATTCCTAAAGCAGTGCAAAGGATAATAATGAAATATTATGACCAAATTCAAAATGAAATTTACAACCGGAAGTTTTACAACAAATTGTCATCTTATTTGCACTTGTTATGGAAATGATATTAAGAGCAACAGATTGCAGAAATAGACTAGTGGATACAACAGTTCGAGCATTTATGGATGATGTGACAGTTAAATCGGAAAGTGTCGAAGGAATGGAGGAAGTCTTTCTTCGATTGGATGAATTGATTCTGTAGTCAAAATGAAATTCAAAGCGAAGAAATCGAGAAGTGTTACATATGTGAAACGCAAACAGAAAGAAGTTATGTATAAAGTAGAAGGTGATATGGTATCGACTGTTAAAGAATAGACAGTGAAGAGTTTAGGAAGATGGTACAAGGGTGCATTAAATGACAGAAGTAAGAGAGTTGAAATACAGCAGAAAGCGGAAGAGGGACTACAAACTTTAGAAAAGACTGATCTACCAAGGAAATTCAAATGTTGGTGCTTACAATACGCGTTGTGCTCAATGTTAAGGTGGCCTTTGCGATGTATGGGATACTATTGTCTCTGAGTTGAAATAATATAACAGCGGTGCAGTATGTATATAAGAAAATGGCTGGGATTGCCAAAGTTGCTCAATAATACGGCAATATTTGAAGAAATAATACAACTACAACGGCCGGTCACGTCTATTATAAAAGAATATAAGGCTGCTAAAGTGCGTACAGTAATGATGTTTCGCATTTACAGTGACGGAAAAATCAAAGATAATCCACCTGAAGTAAGAACTGGTACGAAATGGAGAGCAGAAACTGCAGTCGATCATGCAATAGCAATGTTGGAATATGCAGGTATTGTTGGAGTAGTGAAAGATGGGAAAAATGCATTTGGAAACTTTAAACCATTTTCCAGGAGTAATGCAAGGGAAAAGAGGGATCAAAATTAGGAAAGAAGTTCAAGAAACCGATGTTTACATCTTGTTAAATGTGATCATCAAGGACAGTGCTTACGATGGGAGAAGTTTGTTGTTGAGTGAAAAATTGGATAGAAAGAAATATGGGCATGTGAACAGGCAAGGACATCGTTCTTGATTAGATTAACATATGATGCAATGCCATCACCTGCCAATCTTGTTCGGTGGAGGATGTGTGATAATGATAGATGTTGCGGGAAGAAGGGAACGCTAAGGCATATTCTCTCAAACTGTGAGCTGACAATAGCAAGGTATACATGGCGTCACAATGGGGTGTTTGCAATAATTGCAGAATAAATCAAGCAAAAAATAAGGAAATTTCATGATGGAGAATTACCCAGGATTAAACAAATAAAGAAGATGGGATTCCACAAAACAGGCACAAAAAGTAATCTAAGTAGTCATCCAGCGACTACAAAAATAGATGACAGATAGAATGGAAACTGGAAGTTAAGTGTGGATGTGGAAAACTGATTAATATTCCCGTTGATATAATCTGGACACCGACCAGATATTGTCGTGTTATGTGAAGAAAAGAAAAAAGGAATAGTACTGGAATCAACAGTACCATGGGGAGAAAATTTTGCTGTTGCAGAAAACAGGAAATAGATCAGATATGAAGTATTGGAACAGGAGTGTCAAGATAAAGGATTGAAGATCGAATTCAATCATTTGGCAATTGGGGCAAGAGTAAATGTAGAGCGAACGGTTGTAAACCTATTTCGACATCGCTTTTATTGTAACGACTACGAATGGAGATAATTAATTAAAGATATCCAGGAAACAGCAGTGCAAGCATCTTATAGGATATGGCTGAAGATGGGTGATACGAACTTGAAGGTAAGGTGACTTTTAGATGGTGTAAAAAGGACGATGAAGGAGATAGTACTGACGCCATATTCAGGGTAATTTAAGACGTCACATTGCAATCAAAATCAGTTGTTGATGATGATGGCTCAAAGGTGTATCTGGCTTTATAGGCAGATGACACCAGTGCTACATAACCCCCCCCCCCCTGACAGAGGGGCCCCGCCACTTCAGAAAATCAGTCGACGAATAGGGTCCGAAACTGCAAAGTGGTTCCTTCTGATAATGGTGTAGTGCTAGATCCGATAGCGGAGCTGCCAGCTGCGAAGCACAAAAAAATCGTGTCATTCAAATCCTTTATAACGGAGAGTGCTCAATATTGGTGAGCTTATAGATACAAGTAAATAAACATTATTATATAGAAAAAGTAAAAATAGATATATAACGAACAATTATTATATAGAAAATACAGGAAAATTAAATTGATATGTAAAATAGTGGAGTTATAACAACATTTGGGAAAAATTTTTTTTATAAATAAACAAAGTTCGGAACTAATGCATCACACACACACACACACACACACACACACACACACACACACATATATATATATATATATATATATATATATATATAACACGCTGATTCATACGAAAAGGAGAAGAATGACGTAAGCGCTTCTGATAGAAACAAAACTCTACTTGTTATCTCCCTTGCGTCATGTGTTATTTTGCAATAAATCCTTTTGAAGTAATACAAATAAAAGAAAAATTAAATATTATTTTAAAAATGATTACGTATACAAATGAGATTATTTAAAATTTGTATTTTGATAAATTACGGAATATTGCAAATTAAATGAGATAAGTGATTTTTTTTGCAAAAAAAAACCCGCTAAAACTAGCTGCACGTTGATAGTCTTTCTCTACTCTATCGTTATTTTCATCGTAGGTGCTCGACTGAGTTCCGATCTCTGGTTCTCCTGCTGTAAAATATTCACAGCAAAAGCTTGTCTACCTACAACCACTGTAAACAATTTCCTTTCTTCCCATGTGTACGTAGAGCTTAACGAAACTTATATTAACAAAGTTTCTTTCGAAAAGAACTGTCCGTCTATTTAACCATGGGGATGCTTCCAAGCTGACTACAACGTAGTCGTTTTCGAGTGCAACATCAACAAATTATTGTTGAGCGGTCCTCTTATGTAATCAAATTCTGAGCAGTTTCAAGCGTCGTCTACACTCCTCAAGGTGTTTATATCACCATCTATCTGACACAAGCCATTAACCTTTGTCCATCAAGTGAGGATGACTTGTTTGTAAAAAAAACGAAGCCTCCAAATGACGAAATATTGGTCCTTTTTATACGCTGTAGTCGATTATAGTCACAAATAACACGATTAAAACCGGCAATGCTAACATGTATTAAGTAACAGAACAAATTAATTTTTTTAACTACATGTTTGTTGGCAAAATTGATAGAATTTCTAAAAGTGGATGAATATTGGCGCACCCATGCTAAAAAGCGAGTAATAAGGCGCTTTTATCATGGCGATGTGATTGTAATCAATCCTCTAATAATGTATGACTTACCTTCAGTGAGGCCGAGGGTCGCGAAAAGCAGCAGCGCGAATAAAAAGTTCTTCATCGTGTCACGCAAACGATTGCCCGATGTATAGAATTTCAACGTTATATACCATTGGCTGCTCTCACACGATGATGACACATTGACTGTCCGAATGGATGAATGTTAAATATCGATTGCTAAAGTGATCGATGAGAAAAAAGGAAGAATCATATTCGATTTTTACGTTGCATTGTTTTCGAGTAACAAAATAGATCTGTCGAAATGTCAAAGGCGAATCCAAGAATACCTGATATTTGATCTCCATCTGTTCTACTTTAATTCAAACCGAAATTTAGATTTTTCAAACTTTTATTAATTCTGAATATCAACATATATTACAGAAAAAATGTGAATTTTCCTGTCAGCAAACTTTTTCAAATTAAATTTAAAGTTTCTTCTTTTAATTAACATGTTCATACAATTTCCAACGATACGCCTGTGTAATTAAACACAGTAAATTCAGTTCTCTGTGTAGGTGGTCAGAGTAAAAAAAATAGTGATGCAGCATATATATATATATATATATATATATATATATATATATATATATATATATATAGTGATCCACATACAGACTGTTTCGCTGTATCACAGCTCATCAGTGCGGCTTGACCAGTCAGTGGCTCAAGCCGAGATCGAAACTCAACCATTAAGCTGAGAGTCGGCGTTTCTACCCCTACGCTATCATACGACACTGACTGAATGTAAGTGATATCTCAATGTAAACATTTTCAAGTGCCGGGAGCTCGAATGAGTTTAACCCAATGAGCTATGCCTTAAAGCTAATGGCAGTTGACGATATCCTTACAAATAAGCTCTACCCTAGAAAGGAAGCTTTATATAGTCATCCACATACAAACTGTTTCGCTGTATCACGCTCTTCGGTGCGACTAGACCAGCTAGTACCTCAAGCCGGAATTGAAACTCAACCGTCGAGCTGACAGTCGGCACCCCTATCATAAAAAATAAAGAAATAAAATAAAAATTGAGAGGGTAAGGTTTTCATTTGGCCAATGACTTTGAAGGCGGGATATTCGATATTCATGTGGCAAGTTGAATTTGTTCAACTATGCTCTGCATTTTTCCAGAAACGCGTGTAAGTTTTCTTTGCTCCGAAATTGACATTCAGTCACAGTATAATACAACTCTTATCTCTGATTTTATTTATTTATAGCTCTATTGCAATTTTCAAAAGTTTAAATATTAAATATTGAGCTTAATTATGTTTTGGAAATTTATTTTTATAAGAATTGATCTAAAAGAATTGTATGTAAAAATAATACTTATAAATAAAATACTTGGGACCACTTACATTGTTTTCCCAATACAATGTTATATATATGATATATATTTTATCAAAATGAGATATACATGTAGGTTTAATGGGGTTATGCTCAAATATATGTTTTAGGTGCGCACTTAGAGATTTGGGACCACTTCCATTGTCTTCCGCAGAAAATTTTATACATAGGTTTTATATTCCATAAAGATAGGATATATTTAAAGTTTTAAGAGGTCATGTCTCAATAGCCCCCTTAGGTGTGCGCTTAGAGATTCGGGAACACTTTCATTGCTTTCTTTGGTAAATATTACATAAGAATACATTTTTTACATTTTATTTAGATTTTCTAACCTTTCTTTAGGGAATACGCATACATCAAAAACACACATATACACACATACATTGAGTTACACACACACACACACACACACACACACACACACACACACACATATATATATATATATATATATATATATATATTTATATATATATATATATAAGAGATATGGGATATATACGTAGATATAAATATATAGAAAGAGAGAAAGAGAGAAAAAGAGAGAGAGATAGCCGGACATACAGAAAGGCGTTATGTACTAAATATACCAACATTCTTCACTTACATTTTATTATATTAAAAAAAGGAAAAAGTGATTATTAGATTTACTTTTGTTTAATCGCCATCTCGATGTTTTCAGTCTGATACTTTATATATACAGATATAAAAGCATAACACTCTTCTGATAAACATCAGATATAAACAAATCTATGTTCATATATCTTCATCATATATTTTCAAAATATATATATTGTTATGGTGTGATGTTTATCTACCTTATTTCTGGAACAGATGGACTCTTCAAGACACTATGAATAGAGTTACGATCAAGTGTCGTGGCAGTCATTGGTGGCGGCCATAGTCACAGTATCGGACGCGAACTTTCTATAACATACTATTTTTGTACTTCTGTAAATACACTCTTGTAAATATACCCCCGTGGTGCATTACTTATTATCGGTCATTCAAGGTCACAACATATATATATATATATATATATATATATATATATATATATATATATATATATTATGAAAATGACAAGGTAAAACGAAATGTTGTTTATTTGTTTATTAACGTTTCGTCTTTCTTGTTAAAAGACTTTTTCAAGATGGCTGACGTAGAGAAATACATAGTAGTTAAAATCCGAAATACGCAGTTCGTCTATTTGTTCCTTGGTTGTTCAGATTGATGAAAAAAGAAACGACTCCGTGGCCAGAATGATGTGTCACTCTTTAAGATTCACGTGGATAGGTAATAATTACTATGGCAAACTTGTTCTGCACATTTTTCAGGGCAGTAATGTCATTATATTCTTCGTAGTTCTGTTGTTTGTGTTTGACATTAAGAACAGCTGGTGTTTACAACCGAAATACTTTCGTATTCTCGGTTCGTTTTCAATTCTAAACGTGGAAACACATTGACCATAAAGCCGTCCACGTAGGTTCGGAGATATTGCTTATTTCTTCCATAGTTTACGATATAGTTTTTTATATATATATAAGTAATATTTTGAGACGTCATATACGCATTCTGTCTAAGTTTTGGTGCCTATTATCGTTATTTTCATTATTTTTCTTCGCACTATTAACCTTATCGACGTTGATATTCATAGTTTGGGGCCGATATGACCACCGGCCTTCTTCAGGTGTACTGTTAATTTAAAAAAAGAAAGGATATTCTTCTGCAGGTTTAGCGAGAAAAAATACTGTTTCAAACTTACCCGTCACAGAAAAAAAAACGAAAATGTTATTTAAAACTTAAACGTGACAGACAAAACAAAATATCATTTCCAACTTAAGCCTGACAGACAAACGAAAATGTTATTTCAAACTTAAGCGTGGAAGACAGAACAATAATGTTATTTCAAACGTAAGCATGACAGATTAACAAATATTTTATTTCATACTTAAGCGTGACAGGAAAACTAAAATGTGTTTTTCAAACTTAAGCTTGACAGACACGTAAAAATGTTATTTCTAATTTAAGCGCGACAGACAAACGAAAATGTTTTTTTAATTTCAAACTTAAGCGTGACAGACAAACGAAAATGTTATGCAAACACAAAATAACAACTTAAACAACTTAAGCAGATTGCAGCCGGCAACCAAACGACGTGCAACAATCTTCACGTAAAAGAAAAGTAAATATTTCCCGCCAAAAGACTCGCGCTCCTTGTATCCCAATCGAAATTTAGTTGGGGAAATAATATCTGTTTACTCGCTACGCAAAGCCTGTACGTATATATATTTTCATGATTACCTCTAATCTAACAATTGTATTTGTTGGCTTCTAAGTTGGTGTCTATACTCTGTGCTGAATAAGTGAATCGGTATTAATAAAAACCTATATTGTCTCGGAAATGATCGTACACAAACTGTTGTTCATGTTGAATTCTTGGAGCGTAAATAAAAGATCAGAACGTAATTAAGTTTACCCTACACACACACATATATATATATATATATATATATATGTGTGTGTGTGTGTGTGTGTGTGTGTGTCTGTGTGTGTCTGTGTGTGTGTGTGTAAGGTTAGTAGAGAGAACCCCTAGCAGAGTACTCGATTATAAAGAAAAAATTCCAAAATAAGAGCGTAATATTTATTTATATATGTAATTACCGAAAATTAAGACAACATCGGTACCGTCGGTTTTAAATCTAAACAAAAGGGACCTATAATTGGTCTCATATGCCGGACTCTCTTCAGCCTTTGTTTATGGTAAAAGAATCCGGCATGGAAGGCAAACTACAGTTCCCCTTTGTTTGGATTTGAAACCGGCGGTACCGATGTTGTCTTAATATTCTGTAATTACCCCCCCCACATATATATATATATATTCGATTTCGAATATGACGTTCGATTTCGAATATGACCACTTTTGGTGTATCGATGTGATATTAGTGTAAAGGTTCCCAGTGAGAGGCGCGGTGGGGTTCTTCAAGCCTGCCAGACTTTTACAGACCATACCACAGAGGTGGTAGGTGTTGTGATGACGTAGGGGATGCCATAAATGAAGCCACCTCTTGTCTGTGCTTGATTTTGGCAAAACATGCACTTGTTGGTGATTAAACAAACCTGCACGTTATATAGTTTCCAAGTTGCAAGCTTGCGATTTTAGCTGTTGCATACTCCTCCATATTGTAAGTGTTGATTGATTTTTTAAAAACACTTTCGTTGTTAGAATTATTGATAAGCCTATGTTCGATAGAATTCGGAATATGTTTTATAATTGATGGGATGATTAGACTTTGAGTTTACGTATATTAGATTGGCGTTATCTTTTAGGTATGGTTCGTAAGTATTTAAATAAAACATTTACAATATCGCTCTAAAAATAGTGCTTACCATAATACCGAAATTAAATATAAAAAAACAGGACACTAATAATTACAACAAAATTAAAAATAAAAGAAAAAGAAATATAATCTACTATACACCGCCCTATAACCAGATACTAAAAACTAATCTGGGCAAAAATTCCTAAATATTCCTAAAAATATAGCAAAAATAACACTAAGAAGAACAAAAATATAAACAATACAAATAGAAATAAACAAAACACTAATAGTAACCACCCGAATAGAAATGAAAAATTAACAATGAAGAGAATAGATGTAACTGCATAAATCGTACACTTTGTCCACTACAAAATAAATGCCTAACGAAAAGTTTTGTATACCAAGCCACAATATTTGCCAAGGAAAGACCGAATAACAAGAAGTACTACGTGGGTATGACCTCCCTAGATTTTAAAACCAGATATTATAACCACAGAACCACATTTAAAAACAGAGAACGTCGAATTATAACAGCACTAGCAAACCACTATTGGGAGTTCAAAGAAAATGGACGCTCACCAATAATTGACTGGAAAATAATACGACAGGCCAGTACATGTAGAAATTTAGACGACCCGTGTATATTATGCCTGAATTAAAAATTTGAAATCCTAAACTTTAAAGACCCCCGAAATCGTTTAAACTGTAGAAGTGAGATAGCAAACAGCTGCTTACACAGAAATCAAGTTACCCTAGGCTAACAATAAATAAATAAATAAGTAAAAAAATACTAAACTAAACAAAAACTTAACAATTTAAAAATTAAAACCTAAAATAGAAATACAAGGAACCACATGTTAAAATAAATTCACCCATTATATTGACACAACAAAAGAAAACAGGATATAAGCCAATCTTTAGAAAACAGAACAATAGAACAGGATATAGGAAGTAACACTAACAAGACCTTTGCTCGTGGGAAGCCCAACGATTGGCTGAGAGACCAACAAAGAATCTTATTGGTTAACTAGCTAGCCGTGTATATAAAAAAAACGGCAAAAATAACTCCATTCCTTTTAACCTGAAGATTCCCCATGGAGATGAACCGCGGGAGCCTCTGTGTAGCTTAATTGCCATAAATATATTTTCATAGCTTACTATATATATATATAGAGAGAGAGATAGATATATAGATAGATAGATAGATAGATAGATAGATAGATAGATATATACCCAAGTACTGACGTGAACGTGTGTTAAAAGCGCACAACTGTCCTAGCGAGACACATAGCCTCTCCCAGACAAATGAACCCCACGTTTACGCGACGCCAAATGGGCTCTTGTTAGTGCTGTAAAACTGAACCCCACTGTCTTGTAGGCTAAAGTTTTGTCAGAAAGGCTGAAGGTGAGGCAACCCTGACATAAACATCCACAGGAGCTTAGGCTATGTCAGCTGAGGCATGTATGATCCCTCGGCATGTGAATCACACTCTGGTGCCAAGCATCTTGAGTTACAGCCATAGTTATATGACCGTACTACTACAAGAGATGTCCTCTTTAGCCTTTGTTAAGACGGGCATTTAGGAGAAGGATAATTTCGATCTAACACCTGAGGATTAAATGACTACTGGTCATCGGGCTGTTTGTCTGTCACCGGGTTCATAGTCACCGATACTCAGAGAATTGTTGTCGTTTCGCATAAGCGTTGATCACTATAATCCTGTTGCTGTGTTAGTATTTTTGACGTATGTGAAACATATGTAGATATCAACTGTGTGTCTGGCTTGTTTTGAATCAAACAAAATCGATTTCTCTATGTATTGTGTGACTAGCCCCCTTACGACTGTAAATAAAAATCCGCCCAAAAAATAAGTAAATGTTACCCAAAAATATGCGTGAAGCTTACCAAGGTCAGTGAAGGAAAATCCTTCTAGACTGAGCCAATTTTTATCCTAATCCGGAGTGCCCATTTTGGTAAGAAATTGAATTTACCAACATTAAAAATAATGGTGTTTTTTATGTGTTCAAAATCAATCTTCTGCGGATAAAAATTAAAATTGCCGCAGTCTAGAAGGATATCTTTCTTCGCTGACAGAAGAGAGACAATAATGAGTATAGTATCATAACACTTAGTAAAAAATAAAAATAAACAAAAATAAAAAGTACAAATTAATTGTAAAATCGAAAAATAGTTAAATAGATGAAAAGTAATCAAAAAATAAAAATTGCCGCAGTCAAGAAAGATTACTCTTTCACTGACCGAGTAGATACGAGATTAAATAGATTAACCTTTATGTTTATTGTAGTAAGTAAAAAAGAAATAAAGAGAGATAGAAGTGGGGGGTTCAAATCCATCTCCTGGAAGAAACAAATTACAGCAATCTAGAAGGATTTCTTGTTCATTGAAAGAGGAGAGAAAAGAATACTTATAGTATAACACTTAGTAAAAATAAAAATAAACCAAAAAGAAATTGATTGTAAAATCGACAAATAATTAAATAGAGAAAAACTAATCAAAAAAATAAAAGTTACCGCAATCTAGAAAGATTTCTCTTTCACTGACAGAGAAGAGAAGAGATTAAGTAAGAGATACTACACTGTAAGGTAAAGTATATTTTGACAAGTAAAACTGAATAATTAAAGATAAACCGAATTAAATTGACCTTTTTGTTTATTATAGTAAGTAAATAAAGAAATAAATAATGAGAGAGGGAGTGGGGACCCAAATCCATCGCTTGGATAAACAAATAAAAATTGCCGCAGTCTAGGAGGATTTCTTCTTCACTGACCGAGGAGGCAAAATAGTAAGTATAGTATCATAATACTTAGTAAAAAAAATAAACCACATAGAAATGAATTGTAAAATCGACAAATAGTTAAGTAGGCGAAAACATTGCCGCAGTCTAGAAACATTTCTATTCCACTAACTAAGAAGAGAAGAGATTAAGTAACAGATCCTACACTTTAAGGTTAAATATATTTTGAAACGTAAAAATGAATAAATGAAAATAAACCGAGTTAAAATAACCTTTTGTTTATTGTAATAAGTAAATAAAGAAATAAAGAGAAAGAGAAAGAGAGAGAGAGAGAGAGAGAGAGAGAGAGAGAGAAGGTAGAGGTCCTAGACGTAGAGAGCGGATGGTTAGAATAGGTAAAAGTTTAAATCAAATGAAAAGAAAAGAAATTATATGCTAAGTGGAGACCTATCACGTAAAATTAAAATGCCTATAAAAAATCGATGTTTTCGATAATTGTAAATGAAGGAAGTATAGCAAAGAAAATAATAATAATAATAATAATAATAATAATAATAATAATAATAATAATAATAATAATAATAATAATAATAATAATAATAATAATAATAATAATAATATATTCTGAGGTTTTGCGGTTGTTTTAATAATGTTCTATAAGTACGGATGGTCAAAATTGAAACGGTTTAACTGTGTTGTGTGTGAATTATTACTGGTAGCGTCGTTTAAGAAAGATATACAGATTTCTATGAGCAATTGGATGTTTTTAACCGAATATCTCCGTTCGTTTTACACTGTGATTTCTTTAAAATTGAGTTATAAGCCTTCAAAGTGTTATGCATGAAATTGCAAACCAGTCCAGCAGAGAATAGAAATTAATAAGTTTTAAAGTTATGTTATGTATATAAATGGTGTATTCAAAAATATGTGCGTAATATTAGATAAATGTATGGTGATCGATTAACTGTTAGTTTTAATAATATATATATTTTTTTATTTATATTTTGATTATTTACTTTTTATTTTCGGTGTGTTTTATTTTCGTATTTTTTTCCGTATTTTAAGAATTTTAATATAAAGTAAAGTAATTAATCTCTCATTGTAAATATTCTAGATTTTATTAAATTTATTGATTACCAAATATTCAAGAAGTATTATTAATTGTGAGTTTCATCAAATTACTTTATCTAATTAATGTAATATATTATTTACTATAAGATTAAATTCGGTTGTGAAAACGATGTAGGGGAAAGAACTCTGTTTATTATTCGGGTCATTAATGCGAATTAATTTATAGATTCGGTCGGTAGAAGTCTGTGTATTAAGTTATTAGTTATATATATACACACATATACGTATATACATATATATACATATACATGTATACATACACACATATACATATACATGTATATATATGTATTATTGTTTGTTTATTTATTTATTTATATATTCTTAATTTTCATCTTGTTTTTATATTTCTTTATTTAGTGTTTTTTAATTTTTTAAATATTTTATTCATTTAATTTGTCTATATTTATCATTATTATTATTATTATTATTATTATTATTATTATTATTATTATTATTATTATTATTATTATTATTATTATTATTGTGTTATGCTTTTAACGGCTTTATTGCTAAATGTTCAAAATACAAATTTAAAAGATACGTAAAAAACTATAGTTGTCACTATATTTCTCGGCATTCAAGGTGCCGTTAATTTCTTACTTAAGGGCAGGTTTGCATACACCGCTTTCAGAACACAAGAACACCCAACATGGAGAAAAACCGACTTGACTTTAAACAAGTAATTATATTAATATGAAACAACTTATGTCTCTGATGAAGTGAAGATTTCCAGGAAAACATTAAGAGCAAAATAAAAAATAACATGTAAACACATGTGTGCATCATATGTATAGTTTCTAACGGGTTTATGGCTAAATTTTCAACATAAAAATTTAAACGATGCTTCAAATACTAATAATATTTAATCATTTATGACCCTTCGAAATTTAAAAAGAACTGTAATAATTAGATTTAACTTAAATAAATAAAATGTTGAATTATTTGTGACCCTTCGAAATTTAAAAAGAACTGTAATAATTAGATTTAACTTAAATTCAATAACATTTGTTGAATTATTTGTGACACATGACAATTCAAAAAGCACTGTAATAATTAGATTTAACTTAAATTCAATAACATTTGTTGAATTATTTGTGACCCTTCGAAACTTAAAAAGAACTGTAATAATTAGATTTAACTTAAATTCAATAACATTTGTTGAATTATTTGTGACCCTTCGAAACTTAAAAAGAACTGTAATAATTAGATTTAACTTAAATCCAATAAAAATTTTGAATTATTTGTGACCCTTCGAAATTTAAAAAGAACTGTAATAATTAGATTTAACTTAAATCCAACAAAAATTTTGACTTATTTGTGACCCATCACAATTTACAAAGAACTGTAATAATTAGATTTAACTTCAATCTTATAAATATTTTGAATTATTTATGACCGATCACAATTTAAAAATAACTGTTATAATTAGATTTAACTTACATCCCATAAAAATTTTGAATTATTTGTGACCCATCACAATTTACAAAGAACTGTAATAATTAGATTTAACTTCAATCTTATAAATATTTTGAATTATTTATGATCCATCACAATTTACAAAGAACTGTAATAATTAGATTTAACTTCAATCTTATAAATATTTTGAATTATTTATGACTCATCACAATTTAAAAAGAACTATAATAATTAGATTTAACTTACATCCAATAAAAATGTTGAATTATTTGTGACTCATCACAATTTACAAAGAACTGTAATAATTAGATTTAACTTCAATCTTATAAATATTTTGAATTATTTATGACCCATCACAATTTAAAAAGAACTGTAATAATTAGATTTAACTTAAATCTAATAAAAATTTTGAATTATTTGTGACCCATTCGAAATTTTAAAAGAACTGTAATAATTAGATTTAACTTAAATCCAATATTTTTTTTAAATTATTTGTGACCCATCACAATTTAAAAAGAACTGTAACAATTAGATTTAACTTAAACCCAATAACATTTTTTGAATTATTTGTTACCTATCACAATTAAAACAGCACTGTTATAATTAGATTTAACTTCAATCTTATAAATATTTTCAATTATTTATGACCATTCATACATAAAAACGAACTGCAATAGCCCTATAAAAATTTGAAAGGGAAACGAGTGATAAAGTAAAAAAAAAACTACTGGGCAGCGCCGGGTAAGTACTGCTAGAATAAAAACAAAATACTTTAATTCATTTTGCACGTTCACCTCGCCATTTCCTTTGATGTATCTATATATAAATAAAATGGTGTGACATCTTCTCACGTGTCTGTATATGTTCTTCTCACCTCTACGTGACATACACACTATTTTTACTTATTTACGACTAATCGATTATTTATTAAAATAAAAAATGCAATAGTGTAAATTAGAAAAATAACATTTCAAAATACTATTAAAAACATAATTTAATTACAAAATGGAATCAACAACAATGTATTTCCATTTCCTGGTAAGAAAGTCAGCCATATTTTAATGTTTTATAGTTTAAAATAGAGAAAGTGACTCTCCGAAAGTAAGAAAAATAAATTTGGTAGCATTTAAGCTGTTGATTATATCGAATTTATCTCCTCTGAATTATGCCATTCAACAAGATTATGCACTCTCGTTTTCTAGAAATTAAAAGAATACTGAATTCCGCCCACCTAGGTACTATAGAATCAGACATATTACCTGGCCGGGCGTTAAAGCCATCGGACGTCTATTCGATTGGCTGCTATTTTTGCATAGCTTTTAAAATTCTGACCTCGTACTAATAAGATGTATTTAACAGTCGCAATCCTATGGAATCACTGTGCTTTTAAGACTAGCAAACATCCATGTAAGTCACTCATGCACATCTTTCTATTCCCTGACCCGGCAATATGTGTTTTATCGATTTTATTGAGACATTAATATATTCTTTTATTTAGTAATTATGTTTGTCGTTTCACTACTTTATTATCGTATGTCCCACTTCCGTTTGTGTTCGACCAATTATTAGTGTGAATATGAATGGGTATATATGTGAATTCAACTGTTTCTTCATTATTGTCTCTTTTCCTCTTTATTCTGACCCTCGTAGGTGTATCTAGGAGAACACAACTCACAAAACGGCGACCTCGTGTCTTGGAAAGAAACTCAAACACGTGGTTGTTAATAACGTTAAATCTAGAACATCCACGATTATTGATGACCGATTGTTCAGAAAACGCATAACTAGGGAAATACCATAAAAGCAAGTATATCCAATATTCTTCAACTTTGAAAAGTCATTTTTGGCTTAAAAATTCTTAGAAAATCCTCATATATTAAAGGATCGAATATTTTGGAGATTATGAACATCCAATAATTTCATAAATATACCGTAAACTTTACCTTAATTAGTTATAGTTTCATAACAATTTGGTCTAATTAATAATTAATGACCAAACGATACCGTAATAATTACATTTTTCTTACTGAATCCTAATAATAATTTGGTAAAACGTCGGCATAATATAAAAGAATTGGAACAAAATGTAAAGTAAAATGACTCCTGGACGACGCCAGGTAGGTATTTTATAATTTTTAAAATAAAATAAATCTCGAAATATTTCTGTGATTTAAAATTTTAAATTTCGTAAGACGTCCAATCATCTTTTTTTTTTTCGCAAAACTTATCTTAAATAACATTCATCTAATCTATTCTTCTAATATATAAAGTAGAGACGTTTTTTCCCCTGTACCTTCTCGGAGAATAGGAAAATAACCACATGCATCACAGGCTACTAAACTCACCATTACATTACACTTATTCACTCGAGTGTGTTTTAGTATATCTGTTATTCTTTATTCCAAACAAACATTGAATATTACATTCGGCCCGGCCGCCACGACTCTCCGAAATATCAACTCCATATAGGTGGTAGTAAAAACTTTTCTCCCTAACAATTATGTACTGTGACTACACTCATCGACACCGGGAACTAATAAACACAGTATAATTTTAACAAAACACCCATTGTTATTTCGTATTTGTCTGGCATTATTTTACTACATAATATTAAGCAATACGCAAAAAATTAACAACCGCTCCCTTACACGCCGATGATTATTCGCGAATATCAGATTACGTTACTTGTAATTCTACCTATAACTTCTACATTTACATTCATTCCGGAATTAACCGAATGAAATTAACGAACACAGTTCCAGCGAGATTTAATCATTCAAGATGGCCTCTAGAATTTCTTGATCGAATCGACTTCTTACTTAATTGAAAAAGCGCCAACATACTGGTAGAGCCCGAAATATTTACATTTTCCAAATCATACACCTACAAGACACGTATATTATAGAAATTTTGGCCAACTCCTTTACTTCATCACCAAATGCCGTAAACTCTGTCATAGTTGAACTTTATATTCGGTCGATAAACAAACTTAGCTTAATTGTGGTATTTACACAGTCTTTTTAAACTGGAAACATTGGGGCAATGGTTTATGAGAAAGGCTTCATGATCGGCAGTTTCTGCGTTCGATCCCAATCTACGCTAAGACTTTTTTTCTTTTTCGCTACGACTTTTTTTTATTATTATTTAAAACATTCCCCAACACGGTAGATGAACAATAGGCCGTTTCTTTTTTTTATTCGACGTCATGCAATAGGTAGTACTTTCTCCCGTGCAACGCCGGGCGACGGGTTCCGCTAGTTGGATTATATTTTCAAAAATGTAAATATTTTTGGCGAGAAATTGGGGGAGTGAAATGAAATAAAAAAGACTGCCGGGCAAGGTTGTGTAGGTACAGCTCGTTGTTCATAATTGTGCATTCGTTGAACAAACTTTTAAATTACCAATGACGTTGAAACACGTTAATAAAATTCGAATAGAACATAAGGAATTGGTCTCCTACGAAGTAACCAACAATAGTTGACCTTTTCGTAAAAAGGTGGAAAAGTTTGACAGTTTTGGTATTAAATGTTCCAAATGTCAACGGTGACCATCTAAAGAATTCAGGTCGATGTTGACAGATGGATCAAATACTAACACCTGTCTCTGCCTTCTTTGTTTCTCTTTGAAATTCAAAACAACTAGCGTGTGAAGAATTTTAAAAAAAGATCTTTCATTTGCATTTAATGGAGATAAGAGAGATTTTTTATAAGGAACATGAAATTAAATTCGTAATTATACTTTTAGTATCGTCCGTACTGAGGATTGAAACTTAAACATCCAGAAGACTGTCACTAAGAATTGCTTATTATTACTTAACGATTTTTTTACCGATTCGATTTTGATGTTTGTATCGGTTTTCTCATACTAAGGGTGGTGAAGGTTGCCAACATCCATGGTGAAAGTGGTGCTATGGAACCGACAGGTTTCGAACTTGCTAAGTCCATATCGCCAGTCAACATAGGTACCAACTTCACAAGCGCTATCTCCAAACGTTACTGCTGATATTTACACAATATTGACTAGCTGGTCATTAATTCCACCTGGGTAGGTTGGGCCGGCATCCCCCGAAACTTTCTAGGGAATATTAAATTCACACGAGGTCCCCAGTCGCATGTTACCCCGGTCAGGGGAGATGCAGATTTTTCAGTGAGGTGTCGCCGTCCATCCACACATAGCGCCTGATATTCCCAAATAGTCACCCATCTGGTATTGACCAGGCTAAACGTCGCTATTGAGAATTGGTTGGCTATGTAAGTATGAAAAAGGGACAAGCGATGTTAATGTCGTCTTAAACAACATTAACATCGCTTGTCCCTTTTTCTTTTTAAATAATGTGTTTTCTGGTATATTATCGGTTATTTAATGGCCAAACATAAAAAGTATTGTACACTGTTAATTGTATACTATTCATAGAACACAAGTTGATATTTTATACCCATTGTGGGTTGATTTTCCAATTTTATTAGTGTTCCCTAATACAATGGATTCCATGTTGTTATGGTGATCTACTGTGTTTAGTACGCCTCAAATCACGTCACGCACTCTCCCAGCACGCGCATCAGCTTCTGGAAACCGTCCCAGACACTACCTCAAGGCAGATGTGGACCAAGAACCGCTGGAGGGAAGATTGGCAGCAGGCTGACCAACACCGACTGCACAGGTTCATCACCGACCCAGACGACATACCAGGAGCTGAGCTGCCACGAAGGCAATGGACCAATCTGAACCGCCTGAGAACTGGTGTTGGCCGTTTTTCTGCCACAATGAGAGACTGTGGCCTGAGAGAGGGTGCTGCCTGTGCATGTGGTCACCCAGAACAGACAGTTACGCACGTCATAGAGGAATGCCCGCTGTTCAAACCACCCAATGGCGAGCAGGGCATAGTGGACCTTGATGACGAGACGAGAATCTGGCTTGCCAAGACCGAGCTGCAGCTTTGAGGGAGCTGGCACAAGAAAGAAGAAAGAAAAAGAAGTCCCTGTATGGCATCTTCCTGATTCTATAAATAGAGTCGTTATGACCAATCATGATAAGTGAGAAGAGAAGCAAAGTGAAGAAGCCGGTTCTGTCAACCCATTACTTCTGTACTTTCTGTTCATACAATCTCTTGTTAATTACTTTCTGTTTGGGTTATTTTTTTCATTTAAGGCCACAACATATATAATTTGAACTTGACAGCCAATTTCATAGTTGGCTAGAAATAAATCTCTCTTCCACACTCCCCCTCTCTCTCCTCTCCCCTATCTCCTTTTCTCTCTCTTTTAAGCATACCAACATATTTATAAATTTGTTTGATTTTTTTCTGTTTTACGTCATTTTGAGGTTATTCAATGCCAAAACGCAACACCTATTGTAAATGACACATTGTATACGTTTCATTGAACACAAATGGCTAAGTGGATATATACCTCATCCAAAGATATTATTGCGTAACTTTACCCAATTGATCCGATAATATTTGATGCATGCATTACCACTTCTATAGAATTCAAAAGAAAATGGCATATACTGACACCAATCATTCGCTTTGAGAATGATTAAAAAAACAGGTAAAATATTATCCACACAAACTCAATAAAGTGTTCTTAATAATACGATACCCGTTTTAATTCATACTTTTATTTTTAGAAAGAATTATAAAATCATGCATTGATCCAAGTCGATTTACATATTCACATAAATATTAAAAGTTTTCGCAAATCCTATCAATCCACCAAACAAGATGTTATAAGACTGTCTGGTTTCTACACTTATTCAAAAACTCAGCCGAAATAGCTTATAACAAAGAGCAATGTATTTTGTGGCACAGTAAAATGTCAACGATGTTTTAAAACAAGGGAAGAAACTTATGTTCACAAAATACGGAAACAAAGCTAACAAAATGTCCTCTAACTGCAGGCAAAACTAGTCTCGCAAATCACAAATCTTAGCTGCGATATCAGTTGGAATTCTTTGTCTGGACAATTGATTACAAAATTCTTTTGCAAGAATCTTTTTTCTCGTCTGTCCATGTCCATCTCCATATCTCTTCTACCGCCCCGTTGTTTCTCACTTTTTAAAATGGCCCTGTGTCTACCTTTGCAAATAACTG